>CAUYLG010047105.1:0-24517 GCA_963573385.1 Cacajao melanocephalus | reverse complement strand
CCTTCCCTTCCTTCCCTCCCTCTCTCCATTCCTCCCTTCCTTCCCTCCCTCCCTCCCTCACTCTCACTCTCTCTCTCTTTCTCCTTCTCTCCCTCTCTTTCTCCCTTTCTTTTTCTTTCTTTCTTTCTTTCTTTCTTTCTTTCTTTCTTTCTTTCTTTCTTTCTTTCTTTCCTTCCTTCCTTCCTTCCTTCCTTCCTTCCTTCCTTCCTTCTTTCTTTCTTCCTTTCTTTCTTTTTCTTTCTCTCTCTCTTTCTTTCTCTCTCTCTCTCTCTCTTTCTTTCTTGAGAGACTCCCTCTGTCACCAGGCTGGAGTACAATGGCGCAATCTTGGCTCACTGCAACCTTCACCTCTAGGGCTGAAGTGATGCTCCTGCCTCCCCAGTAGCTGGGATTAAAGGTGTGAGCCACTGGGCCCAGCCTCATAGTTGCTTTCTCATGTTTTCATAAGATGTGTAATTATACATCTGTATGATAATACAATAAAAGTCTCTCTCCCCAACTAGTATCGCTCACCTCTGTATCCTTGGCACTTGCCATATAGTAGGGGCTCAATAAATGTTCATTATGTGAAAGGATCTGTCAAACAGTTCAAGTGTTTTCTCCTATCTAGACATTCAAACCAAAGTGTTGCTCAAAATGAAAGTCCTTTTTAGGGCTAAATTTGTTAATTGTAAAGTAATGACAATACTTCAATATTGTGGAATGTTTTAAAAGGATTTTAAAAATTTTATTTTACTTATGACATTGATTTTAATGAAAGAGGAAGGAGTCTTCAGTAAACTCTCAAATGTCTTATAGTAGGGTATGTTTGCTACAGTCAGTGGGATGTTTCTATCAAACAATTCGCTCAGTGTATTTACTTATGTGCATAAAAGGACTCAGTCCATGAAATTTGAGAATCCTTTCTGAGCTGGGCCAATAATATGGGTGAAATAAAAAGCAGAACGCTCTCATGTAAATAAAATGGCTTGTTATTAATTCCTTACTGGATATTCCTATAAAAATTCAAATGACAGAACAGCATGTCTGTCTCATGGTAAAAAAAAATTCACAGGTAAATTAATTGGAAGACCACATGAACTCTATGGAATGTTTTTCTGTTTTCCTAAAACATCAATGTAATTCCAATTTAAAATGGGCAATTTGCTTGTGAAACAAAAGTTATATATCATGTAGAAACTGACTTTTTAATAATGCCTCTGAATTTTTCTGTGTTCTGGATATTTAAGTATTTACATATACATTACTAACCCCTATTAATTTTACATTGCAATCAGAAGAGGCTTTAACTTTCATTTTTAGCTAGAGAATTGCTTCTGCCCCAGGATCCATTTCAAGATAAAATTAATTTTAACCTATTGATAGAAAGATAGAATTTTAAATCACATTTAAATTTTATGTTTTAGCTAATGATTTCTTTATTTCCCCCCCTTTCTATATATAACATGGGATGTTTATGCATTTCCACTTTATAGAAACTTTTAAGCCTTAGCTTAAAGTTCTAAGTATTTATTTTGTCTACTCAAAGCTTAATTAAACATTTGTGGAATTTTGTCATAATCTTATAACATGAGAAGACCCCAATTTAAAAAAGAAAACTAAATTCGGACCACATTTGTTATTCATTAAAACAATCCTTTGTTTTTTCAAAACTATTTCTTAGTAATCTTGACTGTAAACTCTGCTATCAACTTTCATATACGTCATGTATACAAAATTATATCTTCATACTATGTTAAAGCTAAAATGAATCTTTAGTATTTTTTTCAAAGGTTTAAGACTTAAAGATTCTGATGTAAATAACCTAAGAATATTCTGCTCGTCCATTGTTGGAAGGGTATTCCACAGGGGATATTGTTAATGTGACTGACAAGTCAATTATATCCCATTCACAAATGTTTTGATGTCTGCAATATTAATAATACTGCATTGCCTATGAGAAGTGCTACCCTAACTACTGGCATGGAATAGTCACAATAAATGGCAGCAAATGTAATTCTAACCTCTGACTCTTTGACAAACAGCATGGGTACTCTCTGCAGCTCTGCCTTTAATTTCAGTGGCATCAAAGGAAAACTCAAGCGCCTTGGAAAATAACTCTAGCCCCATGTCTCTGATAAAATAAAATGCTTACCCACAGACATAAATTACCATGGAAATAAAAAGGGGACCAAAAAAATTACACAGTTTCCTAATGCTCTTAAATCAAAGTAGCAGAGGGAACTGAGAACCATGAGCAGAGCGTATGTATCATGCAGCCCCACTGCTTGGTGAACAATCTTTGATAGCCCTAATCCAACAGGTTTGCTCAGTTGATGATGGGGTAGTGTTATTGATAATTTTCAAGAATAGAGTATATTTTAATAGTTATTTCTATGAATACTACATGAAAAATTTTGCTGCAGAGACTTTATAAATGAGAATTCAGTCAATAAAAGCCATAACTGTGAGTTTAATAGTCACAAAACTGTTGGCTCTCCGGGGTTCTCTGCAGGAAGCCAAAGAACTGGCAGCCTCCCCTCAGCCTTATAAGCCATGATTTCCCTGTCTTCTGTCTTTTCTCTCTTCTTCCTTACCTGTCTTTCCTAACTCCCTTCCTATGATCCTTTCAACCTTCCTTCTTAATTACACGAGATAAACAATTCTCATTAACAATAAACATACAAACAACATGCATAAAATTAAAGCCCTCATTGACACTCACTCCTTTCTCAGAGGTAACCATTATAAACAGTGTGTTTTGCATCTTTGTGGTGCAAAATATAAATATATACATGTGCATATACACAAATAACTTGCGTGTTTTAAATCACTAATGAGGTCAAAGTGCGCCTATTGTTTGCAATTTCAAAACCTTGATATGACTTGAAAACAATGTTATATATCAGTACTTAAAGATTTGCCTAATTCCTTTAATATGCTGCATAATATTCCATAATACAAATATGTCAGTTTCTTTGAATATTCTTTCCTTGATAAAAGAATAAATTAAATTGTTTCCAATGATTTGCTATCAACAATAATGCTGTAATGAATATCTTCCTCACCTTGTGCACCTGCAAATATTTCTCTAGGGTTTAAACCAGAAATAGAATTACTAAGGTAATAAATACACTTGTAGTTTTATTTGGTGTTGCCACGTTGCTTTTCAAGGGAGCTGTACCAGTTCAAGTTTCACCAGTCTCTATGATATTTCTGATTACATTACATTACATCTTCTGCAGGTCTTGAGATTGTCAGATGTGTTGATTTTGCAAATCTGATGGATGAGAAATAATACCTCCTCATGATTTTAATTGCATTTTACTAATGGTCACCTGTCTTCATTGTGTGTTGACTTTTGGTGAATTTTCTGTTCAATCTCTGTCCTTGAAAACAATAGCAACTTCTTTGAAATATAACTCACATACTTTGAAGTTTATCCATGTAAAGTGTACAATTCAGTGGGTTTTGTGTATTTGCAAAGTTGTGCATTGATCATCCCCAAAAGAAACCTCATATCCATTAGCATTTTCTCCCCCGAGTCCTTCCCTGGCAATCACTAATCTACTTTCTGTCCCTATGGATTGTTCTCTTCCAGACTTTTCATGTAAGTGCAATGATACAATATATGGCCTTTTGTGCCTGACTTCTTTGGCTTAGCATGATGTTTTCCATGTTTCTCCCATGTTGTAGTATTTACCAGTACTTCATTCTTTTGTGTGACTGAATAACATTTCATAGTATGGATTTACTGTATTTTGTCTATCCATTTATCAGCTGATGGACTTCGAGGGTGTTTGCCCTTTTTGGCTATTTTAATATCACTATGAACATTCATGAGCAAACTTTGGAACATATGTCTTTAATTGTCTTTGGTATACAACTAGGAGTGAAATTGCTGGGTTATGTAACAACTAAGTTTAACCCTTAGAAGAATTGTTAGATTGTTTTTCAAAGAATCATTTTATGTTCCCACCAACCATCGCTGAAGATTCCAGATTCTACCACGTCATTGCTAACACTTGTTATTATCTGTGTATTTTGTTACAGCCTTCCCAGGGAGTACGAAGTAGTCACATTTTGCTTTTGCTTTGTGTTTTCCTAATGAATAGTGATGTTGAGTATCTTTTCAGGTATTTATTAGTCATTGGTATGTCTTCATTGGAAAAAAAAATCTATTTACATTTTTTGCCTGTGTTTAAATTGGGTTATTTGACTTTTTATTATTGAGTTGTAAGAATTTTGCATTCTGGATACAGGTGTCTTATCAAATACATTATTTGCAAATATTTTATCTCGTTCTGTGGGTTATCTTTTTTACTTTCTGGATGGTGTCCTTCAAAGCATGAAAGTTTTCAATTTTGATGAGGTCAAATTTACCTAATTTTGGGGACAGTTTTGATTTATTGTTATATGTGACCATTGCCTAATCCAAGATCACAAAGATTTGCTCCTTTGTTTCTTTTAAGTGTTTATGTTTTTCAACTCTTTTGTTGTTATTGTTGTTGTTCAGATAAAGTCTCACTTTGTCAGCCAGACTGGATTGCAGTGGCACAATTTTGGCTCACTATAGCCTTGACTTCCTGGGCTGAAGTGATCCTCCTGCCTTAGCCTCCCCAAATATCTGGGACTACAGATACATGCCGTCATACCCGACTAATTGTTTGTATTTTTGTAAAGATGGGGTTTTGCCATGTCGCTCAGGCTGGTCTCAAACTCCTGAGTTCAAGCCATCTGCCCGCCTTGGTCTCCAAAATTGCTGGGATTATAGACGTGAGCCACCACACCCAACCTGTTTTAAACTCTTATGTTTAGGTTTTTGATCAATTTTGAGTTAATTTCTCCATATGATGTGAGGTGAATATCCTTTCACTCTTTTGCATGTGAATATCCTGTTGTTCCAGAACAGTTTGTTGAAAGAGTATTTTTTCTCCATTGAGTTGCCTTAGCACCCATGTCAAAAATCAGTTGACCATAAATGGAAAGTTTTTCTCTCCTAAAGTCTCAATTCTATCATTTGTCTATCTTTATGCCAGTACCACACTGTCTTGATTGTTGCAGTTTTGTAGTATGTTTTGAGGTTGGGAAGTAGAAGCTGGCCACATTTTTTTTTTTTTTTAAGATTGCTTTGGTTAATCTAGGCACCAATTTTTCTATTGGGTAGATTGTCTTCAACTTATTGAACCTAGAGGAGTTCTTTTATATTTTAAATAATACTTCTTTGTTTGCAGTAAAAAATATTTCCTCCTCAAGACTGTCATTTGGCTTTTAGTTCCATTTATGATATTTTTCACAACAAATTATACATTTGATAAAACCCAATGTACTGAGTTCTCTTATTTTGGCATCGGTATTTTATTTGTAAGTAAAAAGGTTTTTGAAAATGAAACAAAGTTCTTCAAGAGTTTCTTTTGATAATTTAAGTTTCTTTCTTTGGTTTTTAAATGTATCTATAGTTTGTTCTGAATATTCTGCATAGTGCCATAGCTTTTTTGCTTTTTTTAAACATTTACTGGATATCCGTCCATTTCTCCACTATTTCAAAATCACTCCATTGTTACATGTTAAATTCCAATATATACAGTATGTCTATACCTATATATATCTATATCACCTTTCCATCTATCTATATGTATATAGATCTATATATGTGTGTGTGTGTATATATATATGTTCCATCTATCTATATGTATATACATATATGTTCCATCTATCTATATGTATATACATATATGTTCTGTGTTTCCATTCTCTTCAGTGATTTACTATTCTAAGGCAACACTAATACATGCTCTTAATTATTATAGGTTTGTAATATATTTCACTGCTTGCATGGCAATCCCAGTTCCCACTGTTGTTTGTTGTTCTTTGTTTTTATTTTTAAAATTTCTTGGCTATTTTTGTATATTTTTTTTTGAGATAAATAATATGATTTATTTTTCAAATTCTAAAGATTCCTGTTGCCATTTTGCTTGGGGTTATATTCAATTTCAGAATCATTTGGTAGGGTATTGCTGTTCTCAGAGTCTTCAGTATTGCTGTCAAGGAGCATGAAATATTTCCTTATTTGTTTGAGTCTTCTTTTATGGCCTTATATTAACTTTTGTGAATTTCTTCACATAGGTTTTGCAGATTTCCTCAGTGTGACCTGTTTCAAATGTACACTTGATTGCCAGTTCCTTGGAACCTGGAATTGGATTTCCTATTGACAGGATATAATAATAGATGGTGGTTAATCCCACCTATTACAGACACATAGAAGAGGCAGGCAAGGAGCTAAGTGGACAGGGCTGGGCACAAAAGTTCAATGATCTGGGTCTGTGTCCCAATCCCGCCTCTTCTGAGCTGTGTGACTTTCAGCATATTACCTTCTCCTCTTTCTCTCTCTACTCATTTTTTGCATGTGAAGTGGGATGATAATAGTACCTCCTTCATTGAGTTGTTGTAGGCATTCATGCCAGACATATAAGAAATATTCAGTAAACATCAGCTAGTATTATTAAGTTCCATGAAGACATGCTTTGAGATCTAATGTAGGGCAAATGGTCCAGGCACAAACTGAACTCTCCATTTGACCTTCAGCTTTGTGACTGGGGTGAGGTTACAAGGAATGGGTTTGGTCAGGTACGTGATGCTGGGACCTTTGGAGGCTTCCAGACGGAGGAGGCAAGGAAAAGGGAGAAGAAAAAGAGAATGGGATTCAGTAAGAGCCAGTCAAACATGAGAAGTAATCTGGATGCTGCCTTCATAGGACTCTGTAGAGTCTCAACAGAGGCTGCCATAGAATCCTCACTTGCCTCCTGGCCTTTGATCTCCCTACAATTGGCCCCCCTCTAAACCAAGTCTTCCCCCAAATGCAGATCTCATCAGAGCATTGCCCTTCTGTATGCCCTACTTTCTTCACAACGCCCACAAAACAGATCTGGGCTCCTAAATGTGGTTTGAGAATCTGGTTCCTTTGTTACTTTTGTAGTATGATATCTCTTTACTTTAGTGATCTATAATTTCTTTCTGTCCCTTTCTCCCTTTCCAAACTCTTTCTTTCAATTACTTAGGTTTATAGCAGAGACCATTTCTTTCTGGATACCTCCTCTGGCTTCTGTCCCTTTTAGATAAATTCTTGTTGTTTTGTAGCTTAATTTGTCTTCCAGACTCTGATTTTCCTGAGTAGCCCCCAAAAATGTCCTTGCACCTAGCAGCTGTCCGTATTGTGTCTAGTGAAACATACTTTGAAGGCAAATATGTTAAGTTGATGGCACAGATATTCTTTTTACCCCAAATTTCATGGCCATTTCCTCACCACATGGAAATGTGGTGGAGACAAATACTATAAAATGCCTGCATGTTGTCCAGTCACTCTCTAATCAATTATATCATGCTAGAGTATTTAAAATATTGCATACAGTTCCCTTCTCCCCACCAGGCACATGGTTTACGCTCCTACATAACTTAATAAAAGCTTAAATATTGACCAGACATTTAGTGGTTAACCCTAGGATTGCCGGCATGGATGCCAAAATGAGTTATCATACAAATCTAAGTTTACAATTATTTCTGTAAAGTACAATGGTCCTGACTGAATCAGGGGCCGAGGGGTTGGAATGCTGATCCCAGTTCTGGTACAAATGAGCCTTTGACCTTAAGTGAGTATGGAAAAGTTCCCAGGCCTTTTTCCGTTATCACCTATGAACCAACTAGAGGCTTTTCCAATAGTCTCAAAGGTTTCATCTAATTAAAAAACACTGTCTTTTTGCATCATTCTCCTGCTGAAAAGTCATGGATTGCATTCAGAGTTACTTGTTAAGTCCTTGGTGAAAGAGATTGAACACAAAAGAAACAAAATATCTGACCCCTGCCATTGTAGAATTTGAAATATATTACAAAATTAAGTGATACATAAACCATTTACTTTAATTTCATGTTTTGGTGTCTTGAGTTTGGATAATGAGCCTGTTTGTTGAAAATCCAATTATCCATTCTATTTTCTCACCCTCCACTACATATGCGAATACATTCATTACCCACTTCCCAAAACCACTCCCCAGTGCCGCAAAACACATAAAGAGAGCTTTGTGAAGAGGTGGTATTCGAAGCAAGGGGACGGGGGACGGGCAGACTCGAAAGGGAGGCATTAGTCCAGGTCTCAGAGTCAGGGTGGAGAAAGTGTAAAATCAGGAGTGGGAAAATCAAACACCAGACTTTTAGTTTGAGGAGAACAGAGGGAGCCTCGAGGGCTAGGGTTTTCAGAAGGGACAGGGTGGAGAGGGAGGAGTAGACATTTTTCCACCAGGATTGAATGGTAGCTACAAAAGAAGACAGACAAAGACTAGAATTAATCTTCAGAAAGAGAAAACTGTGGTACAACTTAATAAAGATATTAACATGACTCAAACACTCCCCTTGTTTTCATCTATTAAGGAGAAAACGGGTTGAGGTCCAAATATGTACCTATAAAGTGGCCCTGAAGTTAGATATTCGGTACCCAACCAATTATATCTGTACAGTTGTCGGCTGGACATCTGTTCTCTCATCAAAGCAATGTGACATTTAAGACACAGAGTCAAACAGATGGCTGTATTTTGCTGAACTGGACTTTAATGAAAAACTCCAGATTCTTTTGTTGCAGAGGAAAGTGATTATTGCCATAGAGGATGTTCATGATGGGGGGAAAAAGATAATGCTACACCAAATAATTGAAATGAGCAAGGAAACATTGAGATGATTTCATTTCTCAAGAGGGATTAAAAAAAGTAACTCGGATAACGTGAAGTATTTCAAATTTATACAAGAGAAAGCTAAAGGCAGGTTGCATTTAAAATCCCAGTTACCTTCTTTAAAATGAAAGAAACTTCAGTTAACTTTATTCAGTGCAAAAAAACCCCAAGAAATATGGAATGAGCATTTCTTCCACTAAAAAAAGAAGGAAAAATATAATGAGGTAGGATTAATGCAAATTATCAGAGAAAGGTGATTAGAAACATTTGAATTTTCTAAATGACCTCAGCTTTCCAACCTACACCATCCCCAAATGACAGTGGTATCCTCGTTTTCTATAGGTTGTGCCTCTCTTCATGAGAAACCTGTTAAATGTCCACAAATCTTGGTTGTGCCTTTATGGGTTGCTGAAGAGAAATTATTACAGCAGCTTATCAGAAACCTGGCTTGGGTTCAGGTATGTCCCTGTCAGAAAAATAACTTCTTAGACTTAGGTAATGGTTTTAATGTGATTCAAATGGTTTTGAAACTCTTGATTTCAGAGTTTCCATTTCCCAAATAATTATCTTTGTAACATTTTAAAAGGGAAAGAGTAGAGGAGGATATGCGGATATGGTTCTTTTCCAAAGCTCATTAATTGAATGCAAATAAATTGTAAACTCATTACAATGCAGGGTGCTTTAATTAAAATGGTACATGTGATATAATAAAAACAACAAGAGAATGAACTTTACTTAGAATTTGATAACCTTTTATAAATAATAGTTCTTAATCAGAAGCAGAAGGGGGCACAGGAGCATTTGAGTGCTGTTTGTAAATGCAGACGCATTTTCAGCCAGTAATTGTCTTTATGAGTGAAGTTACACAGAGGGAGCCTTGCTCACTGAGGCTTAGAATTTACTGACTGCATGTTAAAGTTAGGGGCTGCAGTGTAACATTCCAGCACAGTATTACTTAAAATTCTAAGAATCAAGTGTCTCCAAAGAGCCTTTCATTAGTTCACTCAGGACTCACTCAGTATCTCATGACACAGTTTCAAATCAGGAGTTTTAAGTGCATCTTCTAATAACTATAGCCAAAGGAAAAATCAGTTCGCTTTCTTTTAACTCATAAAAATAGCACTGATTGTCACGTAAATGTCAAAGGAAGTGATCAGTGAACTTGACTTTGAAAAATACAAAAGGCTCTTAAACACAATGTGTAAAAATGATTACATGGTAGCTTGTTTGCGTCTGCTTCAATGGAACATATTTCCCATTGATATTTGGGTGTGTTTAGTTATAAAATACACGGAGAGTGCCAGGGAGGAGAGGCAGAGTTTATGATTGGAATACAGAGGGGGAGCAGGAGAACAGAGTGTCTTCACAGGGGTGAAGAGAGGGGAGAGAATCAAGAAGAGACAGGGTCAAGAGTGTCATTTCTTGGCCAGATGCTATGGCTCACACCTATAATCCTAGTACTTTGAGAGGCCTAGGTGGGAAGATCACTTGAGGCCAGGAGTTCAAGACCAGCCTGGGCAAGAAAATGAGATTCCATCTCTACAAAAAATTAGAAAATTAGCTGGATTTGGTGGCACACACCTGTAGTTCTAGCTACTCAGGAGGCTGAGGCAGGAGAATCCCTTGAGCCCAGGAGTTTGAGGTTACAGTGAGCTGCACTCCAGCCTAGGCAACAGAGTAACATCTTGTCTCAAAAACAAACAAAAAAAGAGTGTCATATCTTCAGCAATGTCAAGAAAGGCAGGAGCTGAAAGTGGCCACAGACCGGACAATAAGAGGGTCACTCTTGTCCTTTGCACGTTCTACTGTCTTAGCAGGCTGTGCCACACCAAGCATATTCCGGCATCACGTTTGGCTGGTGATATGGTTTGACTGTGTCCCCACCCAAAGTCTCATCATGAATTGTAATCCCGAATAATCCCTATAATGCCCACGTGTCAAGGGAGAGACCAGGTGGAGGTAGCTGAATCTTGGGGACAGCTCCCCCATGCTTTTCTTGTGATAGTGAGTGAATTCTCATGATATCTGATAGTTTTATAAGGGACTCTTCCCCTTTTGCTCATTCACTCTTCTCCTTCCTGCTGCCTTGTGAAAAAGGTGCCTCACTTCCCTTTCACCTTCCACCATGATTCTAAGTTTCCTGAGGTTTCCCCTGCCATGCTGAACTGTGAGCCAATTACACTTCTTTCCTTTATAAAAAAAAATACAAAACAATTCCCAGTGCTCTGTTAGAAGGGTAAATAGAAAATCAATAGAGTTCTTTTTTTAAAATTTCAGACAATACTACAGCTATCAGTGTATATATCTGCTGGATCTTCCTCTAGGCATATATTTTTAGTAAAATGAGATTACACTATACACCCAGTTCTTGCAATTAGCTTTTTCAAGCCAATGATCTACATGTATCCATTTCAATAAATGTTCACATACTGATACTCAGGCTGTGCTTGGCTTCCATTATTAAAGCTAAATATCTTTTCCAAGCTGCATCACAGAACCACACCTCGAAATTGGCTGCTATGCTTGCGAGTCTCTTTCAATTCAACACGTCTCCTTTCCCATTATAATGACTTACTTGTTCAAGAGAACCGACTCGCGTGCCTGCAGAATGTCCCACTCTTTCGATGTGTTGCCTCGATTCTAACTCTGCTCTTTTTTAACCATCATAACACCATTCTTTTACTTGGATGTTCTGTTTCTCTTATCTTTCAGCTAGATCTTGCTCAGAGAATAAATTATAAATTCAAATAGTAACCACAATAGCTAATGAAATGGTCAGAAATCTGAGTTAAAGTTTTCACAGCACTGTTACATCGTTTACTTGGTACTCCTTTTGGTAGAATCATAAACATTCCCCATTTGAACACATATATTAAAAAGAGAGTTTATTCCAACATTTCTTCCCCATCTCTTGCTTTCAATATTGTGTAAATGAATACAAATTCTTACTCATAGTATCGTTTAGTGAAAAAGAGAGAAAGAGAGAAATTGAAGATTTAATTTCTAGTGGTTTGCTTTGTTTTCAAATAATGCTTTCGATAAGGAGTCAGCACAAATATATGCAAATCTATTGTAATAATTTGAGATCATTTCACTGTCCTAATTTCTCTACAAAGTTATGAGCTGCTCTCCTGTATTATAGCTCTGATAATCATTCCAAATTTATAGTGAAAATGGGTTAGTAATCCAGATGTCAATCATTTCCTTAGTCTCTCTGATTTTCACATATTATTTATTCACACAATTTCATATATTTATATAAAAATTAAAGTGATTTTTGTCTGGGGAAAACCAAGACGGTTTTTAAAAACATTAACTGTGTACCATGTAATTCTAGTTAGACAGGAGCTTTAATTCTATTTCAAAATCTTATAGTCTTTAAAAAAGTAACAAAAGTCTCTATCAGTGTGATTGTCTGTAATTCACTTATTCAGAAAAATGTATTACTGCTCTGAAAATGGATATTTAGATTCATTATAAAATAGTACCATTTAAAAATAGAAAATATTTACAGAATGTCACAACAGTTACAGCCACAGGAATAAGTATGTTCCAAGGATTATTTTATTTTAGTCTCACAAAAATCCTTCAAGGATTTACATCGGATACAAAAGATAGAAAAGCTAAAATGTGGTTTTTGGAGGGGAAGAAATTTTAAAATGTATATTTGTTAAAGAACCTACAGCTGAAATACACTTGGTGATCTATACTTTTAAGGTGGGTGTATTTTTGGAGAGTCCTCTTTTGAGATGTTTTCTATAATAGTTGTCTGTCATATGCCTGGATGGAAAATACCTACTAGGTCAGTAGCGTTTCATTCCCCAAACAGAAGGATCCAGGAAATCAATAAAATGTGAGTACTGTCAAACTATTAGCTTCAGTGAGCACTAGGATGGTATTGTTCTGTCCTGTCATTGAGAATATTGTGTATGAGGCAGTTTAGATGAATAGGCCTTTTGAGAGGTTTCATAATAGAAGAGCAAGTCCAAAGGACCCCCCAACCCATCTTTGCTTGTCATCATTCCGTTGGGTATTTGGATACATTTTATTTATCTGCCTAATGTAATGTTGATGGGCTAATTCACATAATAGGGACGTTTGTTTTGAAAAAACAGAAAAAAGACCATGTAAATACCATCCCATTAAAGACTTCTCATTTGATGTTCTGTTTTCTTTTGGAATAAAACACATATTTTTTTTTCTGTGTAAATATCTTCCAGAAAGTTAATAATCAGATTTCTACAAATAAATATTCTGACTAGAAGAACAAATCTTACTTGTGTAGTTTTAGCCATCACTGTAATGATTCAAAATTTTTAATGTTGAATGCAATTAACAACCAAAATATAATAATGGTTTAAAAAGCAAAGAGTTCAAAAAATAAATATTTAATTCCTAGAATAAGAAATTCTTGAATTATATCAATTGCTATATAAGTCATGACTCAAATAGCTGATTAATTCTTTTCTTACATGACTACTAAATATAATCTGGAAGGGGGAAAAAAGGGTGACATGTTATTTCCAGAATTTAGATTTGAAAATGTTTTACAAAGATATTCGAAGCCAAGAACATTCGTTAAAATGCAATTATCTAAAACAATATTGAAAATGTTATTTAATAATGATAACAGTAAGAGTTAAGTAAGTAAGTAACTTTTATGCTAAGCACTTTACCTGAGTTAATTTGATCCTCACAGCAACCCATATTATTCCCTGCTTGCACATGAAGAAACTGAAGCTTAGTGAGATTGACGTCATGTCTCCTAATTCTGGGTCTCGCAACTAGGATTAGATACTTCATGGATTTGAAAGCAGGTCTGTTCTGTAAGCCCAACCTTCTGATTCCTACATCATAGCGACTCCCATGCTTTTAAAAGTTCAGCTCGATTTAATATAAAATGTTTAATAGAAGATATTGAATTCTTGAGGTCATGGAGCTCCTTCTAAGCACCACCCAGTGCAATGAAAGCAGGGGGGAGTAGAGACCATAACTATTATGTTCTGTCCTCTGGAGGCTTCCAGACAAGTAGAGAGATGTGAAGACTGTTATTAAGACCAGCAAACCACCATGGCTTGTGTATACCTATGTAACAATCCTGCACGATCTGTACATGTACCCCAGAACTTAAAGTATAATTAAAAAAAATAATAAAGTGCTGAAGGAAAAAAAAATGACTTCTATTGGTGGTTGTCATCTTAGAACAAAATTATTTAATACTCTCCCACCTTCTTTGTCTGTCTTTCCTTGTTGCTATTTATTTTCTGTCTCTCACTGAAGAATAGTTCAGAGGGAGAATAAGGGAGTGTTTATCCTGGCTCAGAGGATACACGTTTGTGTGATAACTGCTTGCTCTCTGCAGTATAGCTGGTGCGATATGATGTGCATAGGAAAGCAGAATGCATTAGGCATATCTTAACTGAGCCAGTTTTCCAGTGACATTTGCTATCATGGAGTGGAATGCTTTGAAGGAAACTGGAGTATTATAATGATGCAATGAAACAGCTCAGGGTTTTAATAAATGTGTTTGTGGGGAAAGGGTTCCGAGGAAATATTTATATCCAATGAAAGCAGATCTATTCTTTTCCTTTTAACCCAGATATCAGTTTCACAGAAATGCAAGCTCTCTCTACTTCTAAGCATCTCTCTTTTTTTGCACATAAATGATTACTGACATTTGCTTGTTTCTATCTGCTGATTTTTTAAAAATCATTTTTATTTTAGTTTTTCAGTAATCAAATCTCACATACAGTCTAATCCAGGAAACTCTGATATTTCCTTAAGCCTCATGCATAGATAATACTTGAGATACCGAGGTAAATTATATACTTTGCTGCCTTTCTTGGACAAATATTGATGAAAATTTAGTATGGACAAACCCCCCAACATTGGCATATAAATACAAGAGGCCACTACATTTGTTGCAGTATTTTTGTGTATATTTTTTAAAAATGTTAATTTTAGTTTATAAAATACCTTATTTTGCTGGAATATATCAAGTTAGAGATATAAAGTAAAAGTAATTAACATTAATATTTAAAATGCATATGTTTTGGAAGACAGCAAATGTCACGCTCCTAATATATTTTAGAAAGAATATAAGTATGGTTAATGTATCAAATTCAAAACAGAAACAGCAGGTACAAATAATTCATTATCATAGATTTTACATACAGATGATTCACAAAATCATAGAGTAATAGATTTTTAATGTTTTTACACTTTTATAATGGGCTTACCTATCAACTCCGACACACCGTTAGACAGACTGACAGAAACGAAATGGGCATCAGATCAATTTACTCTACCAACACTTCATCAGAGAATTCGTCTACACCCAATAATATTAAACCTTAAATATTTCCAGAGCTTCAGTACAGCACAACTTTCCTTCAAAATAAATCTCTAAACGTCAAAATCTGAAAGTCCTTCATAAGATAAAATCCTTCCCATTGCAGTTGGGAAAGCATTTAGTGCTACTAATAATGTTAATCTGGCAGGAAAGACCAAATTTGAGCCTTACCTAAGCAGAATCTAAAAATAAACACTTTCCTCACTACTCTTTCTCATAAAACATGTGTAATCAGTTGGTGATTCACACATGCAACTATTAAAATGAAGATTCTAACCTTCACAACAACCCTTCTCTGAATAAAATGATGATCATCTTTCAGTAACTGCTGACTTCATAAAGTGTTTTGTATTTTTGTTTTTGTTTTTAATATTAGAGTTGATGCATCAGTGCTTAGAAATATTTTGCCATAAATGATCAGGAGTCAGCACAAGTGATGCCTGAATTTCATGCTGCTTTTCACCTTTACAGTAAGATATTAGACTAAATTTGAGAAAATAGCTGCAGCTGAGTTGTAGATTTTTTGTTATTAAAATTATATAAGCCACCTAAGCCAGTGGAATCAATATTTGCAAAACCTGACCTATAGCAAAGTAAAATGATTTTTTAGTGATACTATAAATAATATTTACTTAAAGATATGTTTCCTTTTAGAACTTTCAAACAGAGGGATATTTAAACCTAGAATATTTCTGGAAGATTTTAAAAAGTCACTTAATGTGAAAAAACACTTGAATGAGAGAAATCTTTAAAAATATTGTTTTATGTCAAATTGTCATCAGTAGTTAACAAAAAAGGCTAACAATTTAAAATCAATTAATAAAAAGAAACAGTCAATTGTAGTTATTCATATAACTGTTATTCTTTCAGCCTTACAAAAGACTTACATCTTGAATAAAATAGAAGTAACATTTGGCTGCCAAAAATATCTTACAGGCAAGTGTGCCAAAGATATTATACATTAATATCAAAAATGTATGATGTTCACTGTGCAGTAATTCTTCTTGAGCTTTAACTGAGAGCCTTGATGGAGTTTTAGATGTCTTTAAACTTGGGTTATAACAGCAAAATTATGGTTTATGAGCTGCTGATAAAATCCCTGGTATTGACGACAGACTTGGGGAAAATATGCATAAATATCAACAAATACAGAAACAAAACAGAATTGAAGTGTCTGTTCTCATTTTTATAGCAAGCTTTCTAAATCCATGAAACAGAAGTTTTCCCACTACTTCCTGAAAAATACTCAAAATTTACAAATGTATGATCTACAAACTATCAAGATCCTGTCATCATTATATTTGGTAAGTGTTGAGATTCACTCAGGATGGCTGGCAAAATATTAAGGGAAATATTAGGGAAAGTGTAAGATTATAGTCTCAAACCTTTGGAAGGCCAAAAGATTTTAATGAGACATGCTGAAGGCCACCATTTCTTATGTTAGAGCATTAGGTCATAGGTGAAGATTAGGGATAATTAAAGCTTCCCCAGTTAAGTCTGTTTACAGCATATTCCTTTGTCTCTACTCTGTTTGATCATGTAAACCTTGTGCCAGATGATCCTCTCGGGTGAATGTTGAAAGGGGATTACCCATTAATGGTGTTTGCTCTGGGCCTGGGAACCAAAACCTTTTATCATTCATAAAACCGCTCTTTTAACAATGTTATTATCCATAAATGTGTTGACTTAGAAACTCTGTTACTAAATCTATATTGAATAAATGTGAGGAGGAACAGGGAATAGTCCTTGATTAGCTGCAATCACCCTCTGAGAGCAGCTGATGACCCCCTAGCCCGACTCTTACACTGTATTCTGTGTGTGAGATTATATTTGATTCATCCATCACTGAGTCAGAGTCTGTAGGACAGACCTCTGGAGGTGGTGATCAACATCTTAGGTGGTGACCCTAACATGATCAATGCCACAGTTGGTGCCCTGGTGTGAGGAAAACAGATGTGATCAACACCACAGGTAAGAACAAATGAAAATGTATTCAAGGTTTTCACTTAATTAGGAATTGTATTTTATCATTTTCCCAAAAGACTTCAGGATGCTCTATAATAATGCATAATTATATGTTAAAAATAGGAATATATGGCTGGGCCTGGTGGCTGATGCCTGTAATCCTAGCACTTTGGGAGGCTGAGATGGGTGGATCACGAGGTCAGGAGATCAAGACCATCCTGGCCAACATGGTGAAACCCTGTCTCTACTAAAAACACAAAAAAATTAGCTGGGCATGGTGGTGCATGCCTGTGGTGCCAGTTACTTGGGAGGCTGAGGCAGGAGAATTGCTTGAACCCAGGAGGCAGAGATTTCAGTGAGCTGAGATTGTGCCACTGCACTATAGCCTGGGCAACAGTACAAGACTCTGTCTGAAAAAAAATAGGAATATATATGTAAATAATATATGTAAACAAGATATATGTAAATAAGTAATTTCAAAATTATTCATGTATACATTTCAATCTAAGTGTTTTCCCAAAGAATATGATTTATATTTCTTAATGGAAGTAGATTGAGAGAGAAAATTGTGGTCTTATAAGAGACTACATTGGACAATTATGTACATCTTCTGGGGATATAAGGTCTAATGGTAGTGAATGTACATAAGCATCCTTTTGGGAGATTTTACAAAATGGTGATCCTTAAATTTCACTTCTAGATATTCTAATTTAGTAGATCTGGGATATGATGCATAAATTTAAAAAATCTCAACATAATTTTCATCTATAGCTAGATTTGGCATTAATTGAAATTGCCTATCACCATTAAAAAGAGTACAGAACAATACAAGACTTTATCAGAGAGATTTATAACTGTTTGTTAGGCTAGACAATAGAGTAGCAAATCAGATATTTTAAATTGTTTGAGGCCACAAAAGGAATTTTATTACTAAGGAATTTATGGATTAAGATATTGTTATAATCAAAGAGCATCATCACAAGAAGCTTTAGTAAATCATTCTCTATATCACATCCAGAAACCAGAGACTAGAACATATTCTGCAGATAGATGAAGAGATCACTAAGTATTTTAATATTTGAGGATTAACTTCACTTAGAAATCACCTGAGGTATGCATTTTGGATAAACTGATTTTCATAAGTACCAACCTTTAAATTGAACTTATTTATGGTAATTAAAAGTCAAAAGATAAATACCTGCTTCCAAAAAAGGTAAAGTAACAAGGATCAGATTTATCCTCTACTTGAAACAACCAAAAATATGCAAAATGTAGCAAACAAAAAATTATAATACATGAAATAGCAGGTAATGGAAGATAGTGAGATATCAGCTTACAACCTTGAGAGAGATTCCAAGTGAAAATACTAACAGAGAGAATCCAAGTACAGCCTGATGGGTTTCATAACTTGAAGGCACTGACCTAAGAGTCTAAAGAGGACAAAAAGATTAAAATTCATAGGTTAGAATACAAAATAGTAAAGGGCTATGTGGGGACAGCTCCAAATATTGGCAGTAAGCCACCTCGAGTATTCAAGAGAACTAATCAGCATGTGGATGTTAGGAAATATCTAAGATCCAGAAAGAAACTGCCCCAAAAGATTAGAGAAAAAAGGAAAAGAACATCTGAGACAAATAAAAAACAAATGAAAAGATAATAGATATAAATATATTCATATCTATCATATATTAATAATAATTGTTATATCAATAATCATATAAAATATAAAATATCTATATTTTATTGAAAGCAAGAGTTATCAGAATGGATTTAAACATGAAGGAAAACCAAAGTATTTGCTGTCTACCAAGACGTATTTTAAATATAAAGAAACCAGTAGGTTAAAAATAAGGATGGAAATTAGAAAGATATGCCACGTTGACACTAGCCAAAAGCAAAAATAACTATCTTAAGCTGAAGCAAAATAGATTTCAGAGGGAAGCATATCATCATTGATAAATAATATCATTTTATAATGATAAATTCATCAATTCATCAAGGGCAGTTAATAATTCTAAATGTGTATGTACTTAATAGCATAGCTTCAAAATACATGAAGCAAAGCCTCATAGATTTGCAAAGACAAAGAGAGAAATTAATATGTATTTGCAGATATTTCAATACCCATCTGTTAATAACTGATAGAACAGATGGATAAAAAATTAAAAAATCAGAGTAGAAAAACACTGTCAATCAACTTTTTCTAAGAAACATTTGTAGAACATTATGTCTAACAACAATAGAATAGTTATTTTTTTCAGGGGCACATAGAAGATTTATGAAGACAGATCACAGTGTGAACTGTAAAATAATCATCAACAAATTTTTCAAGATTTGCCTAATACAAAGTATGTTCTCTAACCACAATGGGATTAAATTAGAAATCATAAACAGATTTAATAAAAATCCAAAATATCTGATAAAGTAACACACTTCTAAATTACCCATGCATTAAAAAAATCAAAATACAAATAGAACACATTTTGAATTAAATAGAATTGAAAACAGAACATATGTAAAATTGTGGATTGCCATAAATACGGCACTTGGAGGTAAATACATACTACTATAAAATTATATTACCAAAAAAGGTATTAAATTCATGAGCTCAGCTTCCACCTTAAGAAAATAGAAAATAAAAAGCAAATTAAACTCAAGTAAGTAGAATAAAGTAGGAAAAAGTAAAATATTTGTAAATTATCCATCCAACAGGAACTAATATCCAGTATTTATAAGGAACAGACAACGACAAAAAATCAAATAAACCCATTAAAAACTGGACAAATCCCATGAATATACACTTTCAAAAGAAGACATACAAATGGATACCAAGCATGTGAAGAAATGTTCAACATCAGTAATCAGAGAAATTCAAATTAAAACCACAATAAGATATTATCTTACATGATTCAGCATGGCTATTATTAAAAAGTCAAAAAATAATAGATCTTGGTGAGCATGTGGAGAAAAGGAAAGGCTTATACACTGTTAGTGGTAATACAAATTACTTTGCCCTCTATGGATAACAATACAGAAATTTCTCAAAGAAATAAAAACAAAATTACCACTTGATCCAGTCATCTCACTATTGGGTATACACCCAAAGGGAAAGAAATCATTATGTCAAAAAGACACCTGCACTTGCATATTTATTACAGCACTACTCACAATAGCAAAGATAAGAAGTCAACCTAAGTTCCATCAATGAATGGTTATATAATGAAAATGTGACATATATATGCAACAAAATGCTATTCAGCCAAAAAAAAAAAAAAAACCACAGTAAAATCATGTTTTTCCTTGCAACACAGATAGAAGTGAAGGCTATTATCTTAGATGAATAACTTAGAAACAGAAAGTTAAATACCATATGTTCTCACTTATAAGTGGGAGCTATGTAATGTGCATACATAGATATAAAGTGTGGAATAATACATATTGGAGACACAGAAGAATGGGAGAGTGAGATGGGGGTGAGGAATGAGAAATTACTTAATGGGTACAATATGCATTATTCAGGTAATGGTTACACTAAATACTCAGACTTCACTACTAATGATACCCATGTAACAAAGCTGCACTTGTACCCCTTAAATGTATAGCAATAAAAAAAAAGAGAAACTGATGAAGAAGAAACCAGAAAAAAAAAAATATATATATATATATAAAAGCCAGACACTGGTTACTTGAGATCAATAAATTGATATACAACTAGCCAGAGGTAGCATAACTATAGATGCTACAGATATTAAAATGGTAAATACTTTGTGGAACACATACCAATACATGTAATAACTTAGATTAAATGATTGTACTTATTAGAAAACAAAAATTATTAATACTTTCTCAAGAAAAACTATATGAAGTTCTATATTTATTAAGTTAATAAAAATTATAATTACAAATGGATTTTTAAGGAAAGTTTTAAATTACAGGTACAATTTTCTTCAAAGAACTGTTTATGTTTCCTTTTCCTTGAATTCCTTTTTTAGATTGTGATTTTCAAATAATTGATTTATTTTATGTAGGTTTCTAAATTTATTAGCAGAAACTGTTCCTTAGTATTGTTTTATTGTCATTTCAATATCTATAGGATCTACAGTGATGTCCACCATTTCATTCATGATATTGATAATCTGTGAGTTTTTTTTTTCATTTTTCCTTGATCAGTCTTTAATGACACAACTACAATGTAAACATTTAAGAGTTTTAGTACTTACAGACCTTAATGAGTACACAGCATACCTGGAGGCCACACACAAGAAGGTCAGGGAGCACAAACAGGAAGAAATAAGAGTCTGGCAACTAGCAGGTTCTATATCTATACCTATCTATATCTATCTATATCTGTATCTATCAACTATCTATTTATCTATCTATCTGTCTATCTACCCACCTACCCACCTACCTACCTACCTATCATTAGGGAATGAGATGTGGATCACTTTAAGTTATCAGGCAAATGCCAGAATGGTAACTAGGAAGGAAGTGGTCCTTTGGGAATGCAGGCAACCCAGTTTGCAAGGTTGAAGAAATGTTTTTATTTACTTATCTTTGGCTATCAGCTTGAGTCATTTGAATGTGATAGAGAACTGGAAACTGTGTCAAGGTTTGCTGAGCACAGCCTCTGTAAGGAGAAAACAAAATTTTTGCCAGGAAAGGTGTCTCACGTCTGTAATCCCAGCACTTTTGGAGGCTGAGGCAGGTGAATCACTTGAGGTCAGGAGTTTGGGACCAGCCTGGAGAACATGGCAAAACCCCATGTCTACTAAAAATACAAAAAAATACCTGGGCATTGTGGTGTATGCCTGTAATCCGAGCTTCTTGGGAGGCTGAGGCATGAGAGTCGCTTGAACCAGGGGGGCACAGGTTGCGGTGTGCTGAGATTGCACCACTGCACTCCAGCCTGGGCAACAGAGCAAGACTCTGTTTCTAATTAATAATAATAATAAATAATAAATAAAATGGATGTTGAGGTAAAAAAGAATTATAGGAAATCACTACAATTCACAACTTGGTGCCTTGGCATCAGAATTAAATGGAAGGCAGTTATAGTTGAGTGGTGTGGATCTATTGACTGTAAGAGAAAAGAGTGTTTATGGTAACTATGTTTGGAGACACAAGGAGAGAGATTATGGTGGAAAGTTGGAGGAAGGTAGTACGAAAAGTCAACCTCAAGAGGGTGGTCCTCTCCCAAAGGGTCAAAGGGGCTGAAGAATTGACCAATATGGAACTGCTACCTCCTGGGGAATGCAATAATCTCCATCAAGTTTAGTAGCCATTGTCTGAGTTCCCTTCAGGTATGAAAGTATGGGAGTCTACAGTTGAGCAGAGAGCAAGAAGTGTACCATGGACTAAGCAGTGAATTCAGGAAGAAAAGCAAAAATGCCTTATGTCTATTCGTGTCTTAGGAAAGGCAGTCCATGAACATCGCTGGGTAGTTAATGTAAGTGGTAAAGTAATCTGCAACACGGAGGACAAAGTCATCTCTAGCACTGAAGTCTTGGGTTGGGTCAGTGTCTCCTGTGGCAATGTCATCTCCTGCAGGAAGATTTTGGGCCAGGGCAAAGTAAGCTAGGATGTGCAGCTGGGGTATCCTTTTCAAGTAGATATACACTAGAGTTTATGTGGGCCTAAACGTTGTTCATAATTGGTTAAAACAGTCATCTACTGGAGAGTTTGGGCCTCCAGTTGTAAACCAAAGCACCCAAACCAACCAGCAATCAACAGAATAGTGTATAGCTGCATCTGACAAAATTTTGTGTTGGATGAAAGTTTAAGTGGAATAATCTAACATGAGTCCCAGAAGATTATGTGTCCTCAATCTAGCAGCCTCTGTAGAATGGAGTGAGATCAAAAATGTAGAAAAATAGGTTAAGGCCTGGGGTAAACTAGAACATTTTTGAAGTTTGTTTTAATGGAATCTGAAAAAGAGTTATCTGAGTACATCATTATGTCTCTCAGTTTAACCAGTTATTTGATACTGGTCAGGGACATGAAAGTTTGATTGAATGCCTCTTTCAAGGGCTTAGCATGACGTACTCTAAGAAGTGAAATTATAGTTTATTTACTATTAGTACTGTCTGTAACACTGAAGGGAATAAGGAATATCCTAGCAAGGCCTCGTATTGTTGTCTTAGTGTATGTGGAGATGTGTTATTTTGATTTATATTTTGAGTGTCTGTAAGGCAACAGATTTCCACAGGTTTTGTTTATTTGTTTTAACATTGAAGGGGACAATTTTTAGGTAATGGTTCAATACAAATGGTTCAATCATTTACAATAAATGTGAAGAGATCATTTGTAGACCAGGTCATCCAGTGTTAACATGACTGCCTGGGGTTTGGCCGAGTGTGTTGTTTCTTGGGTCCCATTCTTTATTAGGGACATTCAGGCTAAAGAATGGAAAGCACCAAATTTCACGAAGCTCTATATTGTATGGAGTGCTGTTTGCACCATCAACGAACTTTCATTATTGTTCACTCAGTTAATCCCAAGGGCTTTCTCAGGTGGTCAAAGGGTCTTGAAGTAGGTGACCTTCTCCAACACCATGGCACCTGGCAAGAGGCTGAGACAAAGGAAGCCTTTCCCTCCAGCAAGTGGAATATAGAAGAGGGCTCAGGATTGACTCCATCCTGTCCTTTGGAGGCCTCAGTAGCCATGCTGAGCTTGCAGGGTGCTGTTTCCATGATCCAAATCATAATGGAGAGCTGGGTATTAAAGATCACAGGCTCAAAGTCAGTGAGAGCCTCTATTTTCAAGAGAGCCCAGTAGGTAGCCAGTCATTGGCTGTTTGAATGGTGTACAGTACACGGCCAAAAAAGGCAATATCCTGCACCAGAAGCCCTGGGTCAACTAATGGTTACCATATGCGGTCCAGAGACTCTAGGAGGCATTACAGTGGATTGTTAAAGCCTCTACAGTGAAAGACATTATTAGATAGCAGTATCTGCTGATTTCAATGTAAAAGCAAAATTTGTAAATGAGAAATATGTTGCCACTCAAACCCAAAAGCACTAAGAGGTATTAGACTTAAGTGTCCTTAAAGAATATACCAAATGAATCTCCTTGGAGGAAGGTATCCTCAATGTAATGTCATACCTGGGCTCCTGGAGAAGGTGAATGTCATTAAAATTTTGTCTACAAAGATTGTGTATGATGATAAAGCTGTAAAGGTCACCAATGGGCAGAAAGATGTACTATGTTCCTTAAGAGGTGAATGCAGGCCAGGCTTGGTGGCTCATCCCTGTAATCCCAGCTCTTTGGTAGGCCAAGGCGGGCAGATCACGAGGTCAGGAGATCGAGACCATCCTGGTCAACATGATGAAACCCCGTCTCTACTAAAAAATACAAAAATTAGCTGGGTGCAGTGGCAGGCACCTGTAATCCTGGCTTCTTGGGAGGCTGAGGCAGGAGAGTAGCTTGAATCAGGGAGTCGGAGGTTGCAGTGAGCCGAAACTGTGCCACTGCACTCCAGCCTGGCAACAGAGTGAGACTCTGTCTC
>CAUYLG010047102.1:0-13162 GCA_963573385.1 Cacajao melanocephalus | reverse complement strand
TTAATTTAAAAATAAAATAGGAAATCGATTGGTCTGCAGGAGGGGAACTAGAGGAGGGACAGCGGTGGTGGGTGAGGAGTTAGGGAGGGATAACATGGGGAGAAATGCCAGATATAGGTCATGGGGAGGAAGGCAGCAAACCACATTGCCATGTATGTACCTATGCAACAATCTTGCATGTTCTTCACATGTACCCCAAAACCTAAAATGCAAAAATATATATAAAACAAACAAACAAAAAAAAACACTTAAGGGAAGTACATCATAGTACTGGTGAATCATAAAATGGTGCATTTTCATAAAAGTCAGAAATGCACCAATACCCAAGGATGATACAAGGACTAAAATGGCATAAGTGGCAAGGATGAAAAGTGAAATCAGATTCCCAACTGATTGTGTTCAATGAAGCTCTCATGTCTTTCCAGTTCCTAGGACAGACGCCAACTTAGTTCATTTTATTCATATCCTTAAATTACTTCTAAAGTTTAGAGTCAAACACTATTGTGCTTGAACTGTTAGCTAACACTTTAGGTAGTAGGTTGCATGTCTCATGGGATCTATCAGTGCCAATTTTCTCAAAGATGATAACAGAAAAATGTAGAGTAAAAAAAAATTGTATATGAGATTATACCAAGAGTGTAATATTCAGAAAGAGAAACTTTGTCATTGTACTATAACATCTTATTATAAAAATCCTAAATGAGCCTTTTGTTCTGATTTTCTTGTTGAAAACCTATATATTTCAAGTAACTCCAGTTACAAAACTTCATTTGGATAAAAGTTTTTCACTGACCTGCATAACCTAAAGTGATCAAAAGAAATACATAAACGGAAACCAAAATTGCAAATTATATACAAACTCAAAGATAAAGCTAAAATCTTTCACAAACCACAATTGACACAATATAATTATCAATCATGTTGTGGTAACAGATGTATAGATTCATGATTTTTATAATTGAAAATTATTATAAAGTTATATATTTTAAAATACAAATTATGTTTCAATAATATCTAAGAGGAGCAGCCCCTTTGAGTTAATTTAAACATTCCTAATGACAGAGAAA
The DNA here is from genome assembly GCA_963573385.1 of Cacajao melanocephalus. Taxonomy (NCBI): domain Eukaryota; kingdom Metazoa; phylum Chordata; class Mammalia; order Primates; family Pitheciidae; genus Cacajao; species Cacajao melanocephalus. The sequence continues at coordinate 12,095 of CAUYLG010047102.1, read as the reverse complement.
TTATTAGTTCATTTTAACCCAGCCAGTTATTAGAAGTTCTTCCTTACTATTATGGCAACATTTGTCTTTCTATAAGTGCTACCCACTGCTCCCTTCGTGGAATTCTACAGCAAATTTTATTTTTCAGACATGTAATAAACCTTTAAATGTTTGAAGATAGATACCTCTTCCTAAGTTTTCCAGAGAAACATCCTGAATTGTCCAATTATATTTTGGTTTGGAGATGATCACCTTTCTGACCACCATCACCAGGGCTTATTAAGTTAACAATCTTGTTTTATATATATATATATATGTGTGTGTGTGTGTGTGTGTGTGTGTGTGTGTATATACTGAAGTGATTGTAACTTGCTCAGATTCAGTGCTTTATGACTTGTCTAGTATAAGGGTTATGAAATAACATTAGTAAGCAGAAGTTAACCACAATCATCATTTTTAGTCTAGTTATTACATTCTATCTAATTATTCAATAATATATCTATTAGATGTGAGAAACTACATAGTTATTTGAACAAGGAAAGCTTAATATAAATCACAATCAACTGTAACAGGAGGTTGGAATAAGGTATTGGTTAGTAAGGCATGGAGAGTAGTAAAGAGAACTGCAAAGAACTTGAGAGCACAGATAGAAGGTACAGCCACTACTTTCTGGATTGGGCTGGAACACACCAGGCAAACTTGCTCCTTCCCCAGGACTTAGATCCAGCCTTTGTTTAAGAGGGCATCACCATGGCTCACTGAGTATCACAGAGGTTTCTGTAGCTCTCTGATGGCAAAATTGGCAGGAAATCTGCTCTCTGGGGTGCTGGAAAAAGCTACTCATGGGAGCATGTCTCACTGGTGGTGGTTTACTCCAAAACCACCCAAGAAAGAATGTTAGAGGAATCTGTTAGCCTCTGAGTTCTGTTAGCTGCGTACTAAATAATTTGGATGATGGTACAGATGCTTGCATTATGGGAGCCTAGACCTAGAGAAAGAATACAGGTTCTGGAGAAACTGCCTGTTTTGCAAGAGCCAAGCACTCAAGAAAGCCATATATGCTGCAGGTGTGCAGTGCTGGACAAGGCATTCATTCCACTGAAGCCACCAGAAAAGCCCCTTGGTGCTGAGGGAATGTGTTCTCTTTCTGGGTCCATGAGGGGGCATAGTTTTAAGGGCAAGAATTTCCCAGAGCCATGTCCCCCTCCCATCCATCTCCATCCCAGAGACTTAACAGTTTCTATTTTAATATTTGCGAGTGCGGGAAAGGGTCAAAGTCACTCCAGCAGAAGTTCTAAGGAACTCCTTTCATTGGCCTGGGGTATTAGAGAAGGTGGGGGTTCCTCTCAGGTTAAAAGTCCCCTTCCTCCACACCCCTTCGGGTTCCATGTTTGGGTCCCCTTCCACAAACACTCTCTTCATGGAAGCTGTCTTTCTCTCTCCTGGATTTCCCCTCTGGAGTCTCCTTCCACACTCTCTCCTGGAAGCCTGTCTTCCCCTCCTAAACTCCATCTCTCTCTATTCCCTTCCACTCAGTGTGGAAGCTGCTTTCCTCCCCTGGATTCCATCTTTCTGGATTCTCTCACTCAGTGTGAGAGTTAACTGTTTCTCTCTCTCTCTCTCTCTCTGTCTCTCTCTCTCTCTAAATAAATAAATAAATAAATAAATCACTTTCTACAAACACTTTTGAGTCTGGCATTTACTGTGCACTGTGCCAGTCCCCTCTTTCATTCTTAACAGGGCAGGAGACCAAGAACCTACAGAAACATCCTCTCAGGGGAGCTGAGGGCAGCCTGAACCCCTGAACCCCAATATTACATTTTGGCAATCCAGCCAGGAGAGGGGTACACCAGGAGAGGGGTACACCAGGAGAGGGGTACACCAGAAAAAGGGGTACAGCCAGAAGAGGGGTAGAGCCAAGAGAAGAAGACTCCAAAATCATAAAACCTGCCCCATTGTGTCCTGTCTCTTTAAGAACACCTGAAGTGGCCACAGCCAGGCAGGGCTGTGGGGAACCGGAGCAGCCTCACCAAGCCTTGGAGGCACGACCCAGCCAGTCTTAAGCAGTGTGGACCAGCCGGGATTAAAAGCACAGTTATTTTTTTTACCTTCAAGCTCTCTTTCTGCTTTCCCGCTCCTTCTCTATCCTCTGGATATTATCTCTGGGACCAAAACCTGCAGGAGTCTGTGAGACAGAGCAGGCGAGCACTACCCTTAGGGCCTTTCGCTCCTTGCCTGAGGGGAACAGCTCAGCCCTGGGGGCGGAAGCCAGCGCAGAGGTCCGCCAGAGAAAAACAGCCGGGTGGGGCGAGGTACAGCCAGAGCCTGCAGGGGACCTGAGAGTGTGGGGGCCTGGCGCATGGTTCTGGCAGGCCTTTCCGGTGTCCCCCAGTCCCAGGCAGCAGTGTAAAAAGGCTCCTCAGGGCGTTTGCCTGCCGGCTCGGGTCCCTATGTGGGCAGTAGCTCAGGGAGAGGCCCAGGCCTGCAGGTGGTTCTGGTGGGGTCAACATGGCAACCAAAAGCTGCAGGGGTGGGGGAACTCACAGGCCGGCCCAGCGGCAGCTGCAAAAGCGACTTGTAAACTGACTCGGTAAGGGGCTTTTTTCCTCTGCTGTCTAGCTGAAGGAAAGGAAGTGGCTGTTTGCCCTTAGCCCCGCCTGGCTTTTCAGCAGGCCACACCACCTCAGTGTGTAGCATTCTCATTCAAAATATGGCTTAAGAAAGTTTTCTGCCTTCCTTTAATGCAAGTGGCCTGTTTACACAGTTGGTTAAGGTGTAGGCCCTGCAACTGCAAGGTTGCTGGTTCAAATCCCCAGTAGAGCTGGTTGCTGGTTCAAATCCCCAGTGGAGCTGGTCTTGATTTGGCTTTATGGGACACTGTATTTGGTGTGTAATTTGTCCTGCTTAGGATTGGCTCTCTCTCTCTATTGCAGAACTTTTCAATCTAGAAGATCATAGTTAAACTGGTTCCAGGGCCCAAATAGTTAATGGCAGCTCTCACATCCCTAAAGCCATTTTCCTACAATGGAAGATGGGTTAGGGGAGAGGAGGCCCGGGTCCTGAGGGTATTTTTCTGGCCTCAGCCACGCCCAGCCTGCCTTCTTTGAACTATGTGCTCTAATGGCCCCTTTCTAGAAGTTTATCCTTCTGGGGCAGTTTTAAAAATTGGCCTGTGTAAATTGGACTTTTGCTGGAGAATACTGGTACCCATCTCCTGAGAGGGAGAGTCTGAAGGGAGAGATTTAAGAAACACCAAGCCTTCAGGGCAGGAGAGAAATACTGAGAAGGTCATGCCAGTGTTCAGGAGAAGATTTACTTCCCGGACTTCTATGGTCAGCTTTACCGGGGCCTCTGTGGGGGTGATGGCTTATGCTGGCACTTGCTCCAGGCACCCTTAGTCCTTCCATTGAGTCATCTGGTCAGACACCTCAGGCCCTGGGGACCTTCATCCCCTGGGACAGTGTGGTTTCCAGTCATTCCCTTGGCACAGCAGGCATAGATGAGATGGTGGTCCATTCCTCTGGGGACAATTTCTTATAAAATGTCCCTTCAGACTGCACTGGTAGCAAGTCCTGCCAGACTGGTGGCTAACCCAAACCTCTCCCTCATTTGAGCCCCTGGGGTCTGCTTGCTTCAAAGCCATAACCAAGGCTGATCTCTCCTGTTACTTTCAGCCTGTTCCTTCTGGTCTCTATTATAAAACACCAAGGTTACCTGGTTCAGTAATGATTCTAGACTCTGTTCTGGTCCCAAAGCCAGCTTCTGAAGCTTCCACCTGATGTCTGCTGCTGACTGAGTAATAGATTTGTCCTTTAGTATTAACTGATTCTGGAGTCTGGTGACAGGAGGTGTACATTATTAAGGCATCCTGCAATTGCTCAAGGGAAGCTATTGGGTTTTTTTCTCTTCCCTTTGGGGGTTAGGTTTTCCACTGGGCAGAGGGTAATTTGGCCATGCTATTTGGCAGAGAAAAATAAGCCACTTCTTCTTTAAAGACTGTGTGCTAAATTGCTCCCAATTTTCCAGCATACACTTTAATGGGGACTTGAGCTTGGGAATAGAAGCACCCGTCTGAAATTGAACACATGGGACGCCCGCACCGCCAGTTAAAGAAATTACAGCGGCTTCAACCGAAGGCATCCCTTAGGTAAAATGGGTTCTGAAATGAAATGTCTTTCAGTCAGTACCCTGAAATTTCGTGTGCCCAAGATGCGTGATCCATCTTATCAGAGAGCCTCCTATGTACTGGATTTCAATCACAACCTACCAGTGTTACAGGACCACTCATACTGCCTGTATGACCTCCAGTGACTACCATAGAGGCATAGTGGTGGAAATTGACTCATGGATTCATCACACTCGGCTGAAGCCTTGGACACCTCTTGAGGAAAGTCATATACCCTCCACTCCACAGCCTGAAGTTCCAGGAGACAACCCTTCATCCACCTGCAAGCCATTAGAAGATCTACATCTGTTTTTCCAAAAAGATCTTCAGGGAAGTAACCACTCATAAGTCTAATTTATATCCTGGCATTAATAGGACTATAACCCTCAACTTTGATATCTCTCAAACTCCGATTATCCTTTTCATAGTGGGAAGGAAACCTTTCTCTTTCTAGGAAAAATGCTGCTATTTTGTAAACCAGTTAAGTATTGTGTGGTTTGTTTAACAACTGACTGTTCTGGCTCTGTTCTCTCCTAGGCTTGTTTATACCAGTGTATATTTGTCGGCCTATGGGCCTCTCATCTTTAACCACCTTGTCATACTCATTTCTTATAGAACCATTAGGTCACAAATAATCCTGCCGCTGGAACCCTGGATGTCCTTGGCTCACGAGCTCCATTGTGGACCTCTAGATCAATCTGCATCCTCTGGAGAAAACCTCAACTGCAGGGTCCCTTCTATGTCCCATTTCAGCAGGAAGTAGTTAAAGAGGATCGACGCCTGTGTTCCAACAGAAGTTGGGCTTTCCTGTTCAGAGTGGGGGAATGAGGGAAGGTGTTCTCTTTCTGGGTCCACAAGGGAGCGTAGTTTTAAGGGAAAGAATTTCCCAGTGCCATGCCCCCCTCCCATCCATCTCCATCCCAGAGATTTAACGGTTTCTGTTTTAATTTTTTCAGGTGCAGGAAAGGGTCAAAAGTCAGTCACTTCAGCGGAAGTTCTAAGGAACTCCTTTCATTGGCCTGGGGTCTTAGAGAAGGTGGGGTTCCTCTCAGGTTAAAAGTCCCCTTCTTCCACACCTCTTTGCACTCCATGTTTGGGTCCCCTTCCACGAACACTCCCTTCATGGAAGCTGTCTTTCTCTCTCCTGGATTTCCCCACTGGAGTCTCCTTCCACACTCTCTCATGGAAGCCTGTCTTCCCCTCCTAAACTCCATCTCTCTCTATTCCCTTCCACTCAGTGTGGAAGCTGCTTTCCTCCCCTGGATTCTATCTTTCTGGATTCTCTCACTCAGTGTGAGAGTTAGCTGTTTCTCTCTGTCTCTCTCTAAATCACTTTCTACAAATACTTTTAAGTCTGGCATTTACTGCGCACTGTGCCATAGTCCACTCTCTGATTCTTGAGAGGGCAAGAGACCAAGAACCTGGAGACATGTCCTCTCAGGGGAGCTGAGGTCACCCTGAACCCCTGAACCCAAATATTACAATGCCAAGGGAACTTGTAACACTAGAACCTGGAGAGAATGTCCAGTAGTGCCACTACATCATCCTTTTTTGACAAAAGTTAGTATCTAGACAGATGGCAAATACATATGTGTGTGTATATATGTATATATATTTAGAGGCCTACCCCTACTTTTGCAGAACAGGCAGTCACAATTGGATTTGGAAGCAAGAAGTGATGAATTGATAACTAACACTGCTAGGACTATAATGATGTAACCTATTTAATTGTTTACAGAGAGAATTTCTGCTTTAGGTTTGCTTTCTAATAGTTCTAACATTAACTTTAACAAACTAAAGTGAGAATTAATCTCTATACCTAGCTAGCAATATATAATGAAGTCCTAATTGCAGATAAATTTAAGAAAAATATGATAATGTCAGTTTACAAAATACAAAAGAAGTTATGGCAAATTTTAGATCTATTTGCATATACATGTGTATATGATATATTATGTAAGTAAATAATACTTAAAATATGACCTATTTTGTTTTTTAAAATAATTTAAGCACCAACCAGTTTTTTACATTTAATTTACACATTGATTTGCAGAATTATAACTTGTGTATTGATAATAGAAATAAAATTTTATTCATCATTATATTCCAAAAGTCTGATTTATCACATACCATAACCTTAATAATAAGCTAAGAATGAATGAATAAGTAAATTAATGAATACAATATGTAAATAAGAGGATCCTTTCTTTATAGGGAAAATCTGTCTACACAGAGGAACATCCTTTTCTGGGTTTTTTTGTATCTTTCTCTCTCAATCTCCTAACTGCCTTTCTCTCTCATTCTCTGTGTGTCTGTAGGTCTATATTAATGTATGTGGACATGATAGTGGCAGGAGGCAGACAGGGGCTGTTCCTTGGTGAAACCTGACCTTCAAGCCAAAGACAGTGTTAAGTTTGAAAACCAAGTTGCAAATCTCGGAAAAATCCATCAACCAGATTAAAAACTTCTCTTCCATTTGGAGCACTTTCCTCTGATTGATTCCCACCCTTCACCTATTGTACATGTAACTACCCTTCCCTAACTGGTTTTTTGAACTGTTGTGACCATCTTTGAGTAGTGCATTTTTTTAGCCTTTTTTGTATACTCACAAACCAATCAGCATGCAGTCCCCCAAACTGCGCCCATAAAAACCCCTAGACTCAGCCACACATTGAGCTATTTGTTTTCAGGTCTCCTCTCATTGTCAAGAGCTCTTCTGTAGCTAAATAAATGTCTTCTCCACCTTGCTCACTCTTTGGTTTTCTGCATACCTTCATTCTTCTTGGCTGTGGGACAAGAACCTGGAACCCTCCAAATACAGGTATATAAAAGACTGTAACACTGTAGCCCTTTGTCATCTACCAGCACCAGACAGCTGCCCTGCATGACAGACAGGAAGCAGCAGCAGGACATGCCAGCCCAGGGAGACAGAAACAAATGAAAAGAGGCTCTGCCAGCCACAGAAGTTTCCAGCTGGTGAAGCGGCACCAAAACAATCCTGTGTCAGATAGATATATTATATATAAAGAAATAAAAATGCATATATGTTACATATACATGTATGTGCCATATATGTTACATATACATGCATGTGTCATATATGTAATCAGAATGAAAATACATAAAGAAAACTAAGCACCTACCTTTACATTTATATTAAATGTAAGTTTATTAATTTCAATATTATTTTATTATTTTATATTTGAGTATGCATTTCATAGTATAATGTGTATCTATATTTTGAATGTCAGTCTAAGAAAAAAAGTCCTTTTTTAGGAATTCATATTTCCTATTTAAAATGTTTTCTGGGAGCAAGAGAATATATGTATATATCATAGATCAAAATGATCTTACACGATTTCTGCATTTTCAAATTGAATTACCTTTCCCACTGGAGATTTTGATCCAACTTCCTCTGCAGTCTCCAACATTGGCAATATTACTAAGTAACTGGCTGTGGGGCATTATATCTCTTAATTGTCTTACACACACACAAACATATATATACCCTTTTAGAAAAATCACTTGTATTTAGTAACTAAATTTATATTGATGAATTTTCATCCTCCACTATCTGTTTTTACCTAATTAAAAATAATTATGAGTACAAATATTCACTTTATACTACTACATATAAGGAAAGCATGATTTTTACCAGCTATAGCCAATATGTTTTTCTGAGAATAAAAATTTAAATGTATATAGATGTTATCCAGAATAACAGAATAATTATTATCCATGTTATACAGAATTATTCACTATTCAGAATAATCCAATATTATGATCCAGAAAAAAACAATATTATCAAGCATAATTCAGCCTAGAATAATACATGATATTAAGAATAATATTGTTATTTGGAATAACACAATATACTTTAGAATGTGTGCATTTGTACACACACATATATATGCGTATTTTATCACATGCTTTCTGCTTCTCAGTCTCTACCTTGAAGTGATTATAACAGAAATATTTTATTCTGCTCTGTGAGACATTGCAAAATGTCATTCCAGGAATGAATCCAAACTAATAAAGCTGGTTTCCTATGTGATCAAATTTCTAATGTCTCAAAAATGTGTCAGTTTCTTACTCAATTTTGGTCCAATTTTGGATTTAATGTTCCTAACTCAAACTAACTTTAATACCCACCATACCCTATCCCCATAAAAATATGATCAAATCATAATTTTTCTGGTACCATGCTGGGCCACTCTTACAATCTGTGTTGAATAAACTGCACGTTTAGGTATGAAATGGAATCGGAATTAATCAAGTATTTATTTTGGGGATCTTGATAAGAGGACTAAGATCCAGTCATATGTTTGTATCCTGAACTGAACTGCTTGCCTCACTGAAAAAAAAAAAAAAAAAAGGCAAGAAAAGTCTGTAATTAAACAACTGAATACTGTTTAAGATTTGTGGTTAGCAGAAAATAAAAGGAATTTTAACACGGTGTTATGACCATGTTAAAAATCTTTAAAAAATAAGACATAACCAAACTATCCTGTTTTTACTTTTAACAGATAAACACTTAATAATATTAGTCAGAGTTTATCCTTTCTAAATATTTACCCTGAAGTTGATGGTCTTTGATACTTCCAATTACTTGCTACCTGAAGTCAATCTTACAAGTATTACACCTAGTTCATGATATTTTGCGGTAAAAGTGTTCTAAAGGTCACTACATGTGCACTAGTCCTAACAGTATTAGAGGCCATTATGGAAATTTGGAAAGTATGGGAAATATTAAAAGAATCAAACTAACTCTTAACCTACTCTACAGAAATATACACTAATGGTTACTTATATGTATAAGTAAGTACATATTGAAAATGTTAATTTTTAAGATGTCACTGTAAATTATTTTTTCAATTGTTATTTCTTCTGTTATTAAATATTCTTTAAAGATGATATATTTGCCTGATAGTCATCTTATATAATTGTGATGTTATTTATTCTAATATTTCTCTACTTTTAAACATTTACATTAGCTATACTTTTATTATGCATAAATCTTGGAAGAGCATTATCATCATCCATTAAAATCTGAATATAATTCTAGTTATTTCCTGATGGTAAATTCTTACAATTTAAATGATCTGGTAAAGAAGAATGAATATTTTATCAATTATTTTTATAAAATGCCAGCTTGCTTTCCAGAAAGATTGTACCAATATACGTTTCCATGCATAGTATTTGAGAAAGCTTCCTGAACACTCAAAGCATTCTGAATTACTCAAAGTAATTCAGTCATTACTTGGCTTTGTATACAAAAGAAATGCAACCTAAAAATAGAGCATTAGTTTACACACAAAGATTTTGATAACGCTTTGCCTTGATGATATAAATTAGTATTTGTGGCTCACTCTGAGTATTCTGGCAATGTACTTGAAGAACTAAGAGCTGTTAATGTTAAGTTACTTACTGATGATGACAGTGGGAGCTATACTGCAGTATACAAAATGTCTCACAATCTGTTTAAAGATTTCCACCATTATCCCACTATTTGTTTTGTCGTCTTTTATTATGGGCCACTTTTGAAGTAAATCTGTTTACTGAACTGGCAGCCCTCTCTTTTATATTGATGAGACAAAGTCCTAATGTCTTCCAGCTAATACAGGAAACTTTTTGGCCTTGATTCATATTAAGGTAGTTTCTAACCTCTTCCTTACAGCAAGTTGAACTCCTGCTCTATTGCATCTCACAGCATCTGTCCTGCTGAGCCTAGCATCTGTATCCCTGTAGGACAATGTATACATACTGTAGCAAAATTAAATTTTTATGTGCTGCTGCATATTAGGTAGCATGACTATGATGAATCTGCTCTACTCTCTGTGCAAAGAGACATTACAATACACGATGTATGAGAAGAGGCAACTGGCTCAGATAAAAGGTCTTTGCAAGAAAACATCCCAGGGAGAGAAAAATCTCCCCTACTGGCCTGATCAAACTACATTTAAGCCTTCATGCCTCTCAACAGTCTTTGAAAGTGACAATTGAAAGGAAGTTGTTATACAGGAAGAGTACATCTGAGTGTATTTTTTCACATAAATTGAGTAGCTACTGGAGAGACAAAACAGCCTAACTTAAATCTCACTTATCCTCCCTCATTTCCTTTCACTCTGCGTTGAGAGAGGCAGAACAAAGATACAGAAAGTCCAAAACTGAAGAAATAAGAGACTGTTGAAGGTTTTCTAAAGCAGAGATTTGGGGATTTGGGGCACATGTCATGGCTGGTGATTAATCACTGAGGTTTTGAAGAAAACTTTTATGAGTACTAGTCTCAGCTTTTGAATCAATTTCAGACTCTCTAATACAGACATCAAGGTTATGGAAATGAAATATTGTCTCTGCATTCAAACAATTCATACTTGAGTGAAAAAAGAAAAAAACAGTAAATCCCACAAGTGCAATCTACTTGAGTTATTAGTACCAAGAGGAAATATATCTACTTGGAAACATAGAAAAGTCAGATTTCACCCTGAGTTGTCAGAATAATTCTGAGAAGAGATAGTATTTTCACAGAATCTTGAGGATGAAGATTTCAGCTAAAAGGAACTCGAGCAGACAGAGAATTTCTGCGTAAAGAGCATGTCCAAGTCTGAGGAATGAAGACATGTTTACAGAATTGCAGCTGATGTGACAACGCTATAATATACTTTGTATATTATTACATTGTACATTACATTGAATACAGACATAAGAGTGGCATCAGGCTAAAGGTATAATTTTGGAATTTGATAGCAAAGACCATTTCATACTAACCAACATCTATAGCATCTATAAAATGAGGTAATTCAGAAAAAAATATTTTATATAAAAATGAGAAGCCCCGATACTTTGATTCAACATTAGCAGAATTTTAGTTGAATTAAGAGGTCACACATCACAATGGCATCTAATAGGTAAATGTGAAAAAGAAAAAGCTGCAGATTTAAATTATTTTGAGACTGTAGAGCACTGGTTTGTATACTCCGTTATAGAATATTCCTAATTTTAATTTTACTTATGTTTATATTTATTTTATTCATTAATTAATGAATTGAATATTCTCTTCCTAGTGTTTGAAGAATACTTACAAACCAGATAACATAAGGAAAATCATTAAAGAGTGACAGAGAAAGAAAGCCTAACCAGGTAGTCTCAAGGTTTGTGTTTAAGTTGTGTTTGTCCACAGTCAATTCACTATTATTCTACGATTTCTTCTTGTTCTTCTTTCCTGGAACCAGTCGCATCAGCATATTTTTATTGATGGCCTAGGTTAATTTATAACTAAAGGTGCCCTATCTACACAGACCATTTCTCCTAAGACTCAAACATGTCTTTCAGCACTGGGTTCATAATATGGCTAGTAGCACAGCTCTTACACCTCACATCAAGCCTACCAACTTTTCTTCTTTATATTGAATAACCGTGGTCAAAAACTTTCTGATTGTCCAAAAGTATTGGTTACACAGCGCAATTTTGAATTGAGTTCTTATAAAGGCTGCCTAAAATGTTTTATCTCATATTTTATCTAGATGTTTCCTAATAGTGATATTCTCAAAGAATATTGGCTTTGAGACTTTCATTATTCATTATGTTATGGAAATTTTTCTTTGTCTCCTAAGGGAAAGATTACTTGCCCATAATTGTTGAATTGTTCATTAGGGTTTAGATGTCTGGATGATGTAGAAGGAGTGTAGTTTTTTACATACAGTCGAGTAAAATATCCACAATGGTCTTTATATTTATGCTTTTTTACATGCCTTAACTTGTGGGGATCGCTCCCATTCACGGTGCTTAGCTGTACCGTGGCCATACACGTTTCACCTTTTCCTGGAGGCTGTTGAGCTGAGGGAAAGGGGGGAGTGTTGACGCATGACTTCTGCAGAATACTGTTTGTTATTAAAATTTGGAGCAGAATGCTGAGCTCCAGCATAGCAGTTTCATGAGATATTGTGTGGTT
>CAUYLG010047101.1:0-10793 GCA_963573385.1 Cacajao melanocephalus | reverse complement strand
CTAATACAGATATCATGAAAAACAGTATAGAGGTTTCTCAATAAAACCTAAAAATAGAACCACCATACCATCTAGCAATTCCACTACTCAATATTTATCCAAGAGAAACAAAGTCAGTATAACCTCATGTTTATTGCAGCCCTATTCACAATAGCCAGATATAGAATCAGCAAGTGTTCATCAACAGATGAATGCATAAAGAAAATATGGTGTACATAAACAGCAGAATACTACTCAGCTATTAAGAATAATAAAATCCTACAATTTGCAGCAACTTGTATGAAACAAAAGGACATTGTGTTAGGTGAAATAAGCCAGGCACAGAAGGACAAATATTACATGTTTTCACTCCTTTGTGGGAGCTTAAAAATTGATTTCACGGAGGCAAAGAGTAGAATGATGGTTACTATAGGCTGGGAAGGGAGGGGTGAGAAGATGAAGAGAGATGGGTTAACGGGTACAAACATAAAATTAGAGAGAAGAAATAAGTCCTAGTGGCTGATAGCACAGTAGGGTGACTACAGTTAACACTTCTTTAAAGTACATTTCAAAATAGTTAGAAGGGAAGATTTTAAATGTCCCCAGTATGAAGAAATCAGAAATGTTCAAGGTAATGAATATCCTAAATAACCTGATTTAACCATTACACATTATATGGATGTATCAAAATATCACATATATGCCATAATGTACAATTATTACATTAAAAAGAAAAGGGAAAAAACAAAAAAAAAACTATAAAAGGGACAGATGAGAAGAGAATAGTGATATAATTGCTGCATATACTTATGTTTTACAAACCCGGTAGAGTTGAGTTTACAAGGTAGGAGAATAAGAAAGGAACAGCACTATGGAAGAAGCATAGAGAGAAATTTTGTAAAGCTGCCAGATGTTCAGTATTGGCAAATAAGGTAGAAAGTGCTAGAAGTAAAAGAGTAAAGATTTAGAATTTCTAGAAATTATTTAAAATTAAAAAACATTCATTAGGGAAATGCAAATTATTTAGTTATTACATCATGCTTTAAAGATTTTATTTTACTAGTAATTCGTGTATTTTTCCACAAACAATGTTTAATCATGTTTAATGTATAATAATAACAAAAATGTGTATTTATTCTACCATCCTCAGGAAGAGGAAGTAAAAATATAGCTTTTGTTAACTTGAAATATCAGAAGGCTCAGACCAAAATAACTGATTAAAGATTAATTTTAATTTTTACAGTAATGTTCATTTTTCATATTGGGCCTTGAATAAAAGTGTTAAAGTCAAAAATCAACTCTGCCTTGAATTGTGTTATAAAATATTTCATTACATTGTGTATGTCAGTATCTTCAAGATGATGAAAATATAGCTCTGAAGTAAAATATTTAGGCCATATAGGAGATTAATAATTTTTTCCTAAAACCACATATGCTGCTTAGCAAACTCTTCATTTTTCAATCAAGTCTTCCAGTTATTTGTAATGGAATCCTATAGCCATAGAAATATGTTTCTGTGTCCTACAACAATAATAAAATTCAAAAACTAATTTATTTCTCTTTCCTCTTTAGGTAGAACTATTTTATTTGTAAAAATGTGGCTGTCAACATTTATATTAAATGTGAATTGATAAGTGGCTAAACCTTAAGATGAAACAGAGGAAGTTAAAGTAAAATTTGGAGTATAATTTCTTATAAAATACACACACAAACACATGCACATGTGCGCACACACACACACACACACACACACACACAGAGTTTTCCCAAGTAAATACAAATTCAATTATTGAGAGTTTTCCTGTGATATGCCTGCTCTTTAATATAAATTTTTTGTTGTTGTCTAATTCATAAAGCAGGATTTAAAAGCAAAATTGGCTGTTAAGTCCTGTACTGCATTTAAATTCTATGTATAACAACACTGATTCTTTTTTACTCATTATTTAAAATATTGTCCACACACTCCTAACCCAAACAACTGAATAAGTTTTGCTCATAAAACTAAAATATACAACGGTCTAGGTACAGTGGATAGTATTTAACTTAATATCAAAAACTTAATAAAGTTTATTATTCTAATTTTATAAATGAATAAACAGAGTTAAAGTGTACTGAATAAGTTGTAAAACATACACAATTAGTAAATAATAAAATCAGAAGATGAGATCAGATCTTCTTTTAGTGTATCTTGATGCACCAGAGATTGTTTTCTATATTTGTTTTACAACAGATTGTACTTAACTAGATGGCAAGCTCAGGGTCCTTATTCACATTTTGCCCACTCTGAAGTGAGTAGGTAAAAGAGGTAAGTCTCATTTGGGTAAAATTGTATAGTTCTTTCAAAGTTATTTCAAAATTATAAGAAGTTCTCTCAAAATTATCATTTTTTATTAACTATGAGATTTAGATTTCTAGCTCATTTTACAGATAAGAATTAGAATGCTTGGACTCACAGACTTAGCTGAATTCCTTCTGTCTCCCAGTTTGCAATTTCTGCATAATATCGACAGAGACATCGATGCTAATATCCTTAATAAATACTGGCAAACTGAATTCAGCAGCACATCAAAATGCTTATCCCCCACAATCAAATGAGCTTCAACCCTGGGATGTAAAGCTGGTTCAATATATGCAAATCAATAAACTTAATCCATCACATAAACAGAATCAATGACAAAAACCACATGATTATCTCAATAAATGCAGAAGAGGCCTTCAATAAAATTTAACACCTCTTCATGCTAAAAACATTCAATAAACGAAGTATTGATGGAACATATCTCAAAATAATAAGAGCAATTTATGACAATTACACAGACAATGTCATACTGAAAGGCCAAAAGCTGGAAGCATTCCCTTTGAAAATCGACACAAGACAAGGATGCCCTCTGTCACCACTCCTATTTAACATAGTATTGGAAGTTTTGGCCAGAGCAATCAGGCAAGAGAAAGAAATAAATGGTATTCAAATAGGAAGAGAGGAACTAAAATTGTCTCTATTTGCAGATGACCTGACCATATATTTAGAAAACCCCATCCTCTCAGCCCAAAATCTCCTTAAGCTGATAAGCAACTTCAGCAAAGTCTCAGAATACAAAATCAATGTGCAAAAATCACAAGCATTCCTATACACCAATAACAGACAAACAGAGAACCAAATCATGAGTGAACTTCCATTCACAATTGCTACAAAGAGAATAATATACCTAGGGAACACAACTTACAAGGGATGTGAAGGACCTCTTCAAGGAGAACTACAAACCACTGCTCAAGGAAACAAGAGGACACAAACAAATGGAAAAACCTTCCATGCTTATGGATAAAAAGAATCAATATTTCGAAAATGGCCATACTGCCCAAAGTAATTGTAGATTCAATGGTATCCACATCAAGCTACCATTGACTTTCTTCACGGAGTTAGAAAAAAACACTTTAAATTTCATATGGAACCAAAAAAGAGCCCATATAACCAAGGCAATCTTAAACAAAAAGAACAAAGCTGTAGGCATCATGCCACCTGACTTCAAACGAAGCTACAAGGCTACAGTAACCAAAATAGCATGGTACCGGTACCAAAACAGATATATAGACCAATGGAACAGAACAGAAGCCTCAGAAATAACACCACACATCCACAACCATCTGATCTTTGACAAACCTGACAAAAACAAGCAGGGAAAGGATTTCCTATTTAATAAATGGTGTTGGAAAAAATGGCTAGCCATATGCTGAAAATGAAACTTGACTCCTTCCTTATAGCTTACATAAAAATTAACTCAAGATGGATTAAACACTTAAATGTAAGACCTAAAACCATGAAAACACTAGAAGAAAACCTAGGCAATACCATTCAGGACATAGGCATGGGCAAAGGCTTTATGACTAAAATACCAAAAGCAATGGCAACAGGAGCCAAAATTGACAAATGGGATCTAATTAAACTAAAGAGCTTCTGCACAACAAAATAAACTATCATCAGAGTGAACAGGCAACCTACAGAATGAGAGAAAATTGTTGCAACCTAGTCATCTGACAAAGGGCTAATATCCAGAATCTGCAAGGAACTTAAACAAATTTAAAAGAAGAAAACAACCCCATCACAAAGTGGGTGAAGGATATGAACAGACATTTCTCAAAAGAAGACATTTATGCAGCCAATAAACACATGAAAAAAATCTCATCATCACTGGTCATTAGAGAAATAGAAATCAAAACTACAATGTGATACTGTCTCATGCCAGTTAGAAAGGCAATCATTAAAATGTCAGGAAACAGATGCTGGAGAGTATGTGGCGTTTACACTGTTGGTGGGAGTGTAAATTAGTTCAACCATTGTGAAAGACAGTGTGGCGATTCCTCAAGGATCTAGAACCAGAAATCCCATTTGACCCAGCAATGGGATTTAGACCAATGGAACAGAACAGAGGCCTCAGAAATAACACCACACATCCACAACCATCTGACCTTTGACAAACCTGAAAAAAACAATCAATAGCGAAAGGATTCCCTATTTAATAAATGGTGTTGGGAAAATGCCATTTATTAATAATGGGATTATAACCAAAGGATTATAAATCATGTGCATGTAAAGACATATGTACACGTATGTGGATTGCAGCACTGTTCACAATAGCACAGACTTGGAACCAACCCACATGCCCATCAATAATAGACTGAATAAAGAAAATGTGGCACATATACACCATGGAATACTCTGCAGCCATAAAACAGGATGAGTTCATGTCCTTTGCAGGGACATGGATGAAGCTGGAAACCATCATTCTCAGCAAACGAACACAGGAACAGAAAACCAAACACTGCATGTTCTCACTCATAAGTGGGATTTGAACAATGAGAACATATGGACACAGGGAAGGGAATATCTCACACGGGGGCCCGTTGGGGGTTGGAGGGCTAAGGGAGGGGTAGATAGCCTTAGGAGAAATATCTAATGTAGATGATAGGTTGATGGGTGCAGCAAACAACCATGGCACATGTGTACCTATGTAACAAACCTGCACATACTGCACATGTATCCCAGAACTTAAAGTATAATTAAAAACAAAATGGACAGAGACACAGTGTCTCTCTACCAAAGAAGTACCCTAAATTAAATAAAACCAGAAAAAGAAAAGAAGACCTTCTTTTCAAACTATACCTCTGCCCATGCCCTCCGCCCAGGCCCTCCCCTCTCAAACAACAACAACAACAAAGCAAAACATGAAATTACCAAAGACATATTAATTGAGAACCAAACTTTCATTAGTTTTGGAAACTATGAGTGTCACACATTTGGAAGAATGTTTATATTCAGTGACATCAGTAAAGTAAAATTATGGTACGCCAATTCTTACATTATTTTTGAGAGAAAAGTCCAGGGACTTGTCATGACTCTTAAGCAGCCAAGAGAATGCACTAATTACCTCCTAATTTGGAGACAGTAGGCCCCGAAGCAAGTTCCATTTATAAAGCATATAAGGTCTATAGTTGAACGCACTTTACATTACAAAATGGCAGCATTACCATTGAATTTGTCAAACTTAAATGTTTACTAGTGATTTTCTTTAACATATTATATTTTAAGACAAAATTAAATGATGAACAACACCTCCACCAATTCCTAGAATATTGTTACTATGTAGTTTAATAACATTTTCCTGACAATAGTTCTATTTGTCTATATAAAAACAAGAGGTGTGATAAAGTGACTTGAGACTGGGCTTTTTAAGGCATATTGGAGAAAAAGAAGAAGAAAGATGCTGCATCACTTCTTTCTTCCTTACTCCCTCCTTTCACTGTATTTCACCGTTTCAAGCCTCAAGTATTTTCTTCAGTGCCTAACAGACTGGAAACTGCCTTGAGGGTTCCAGCGCCTTACCATGAACACTTTTTTCTTCATGAACAGTTTTTAATACTTAGAACATGATTAACTTATAATCCACTACTTAGACTGCAGATGAGAGCTGAAATGTTCCTCCACAGACATGCTCTGATCTGCTTGTTTGGTTTTGGTTTTGGTTTCTTTTTCTTTTTTTGAGACAGAGTCTCTCTCTCCATTGCACAGGCTAGACTACTCTGCAGCCTCTGCCTCCACTACCCAGGTTCAAGCAATACTCCTGTCTCAGCCTCCCGAGTAGCTGGGATTACAGGCTCCCGCCACCACGCCCACCTAGTTTTTGTATTTTTAGTAGAGATGGGGTTTCTCCATATTGGCCGGGCTGGTCTCGAACTCTTGGCCTCAAGTGATCTGCTGGCCTCGGCCTCCCAAAGTCCTGGGATTACAGGCGTGAGCCACAGCACCAGGTCATGATCTGCTTATTGACAAGATTGGATGATACTGTTTTACTCCAGTTCCCAAGACAAGATTTCACACAATGTGGTTGCGCGTGGACTAAGTTAACAGTGAATGGTAGGTACATTCCTCTTTGTGAATTAGGGGGAAATGTTTGCATTTCTTAAAAGATTGAGAATGCATTATTAAATAAAAACAAAACCATTTCTCAATAAAACAAAACTTGATAGTATGACCTTAGAGGTTCCCAGGCACACACTGAGTTCCCTGGCAGCTGCATGCCACCCCCTGCCACCCAATCCTCCACCGGATCCACCACCGCCCATTCCCCCCACTCTGACCCTGCCACCGGTTAGCACCACCCTGTTCCTGCCACCGGTTTCCACCACCCGGATCCTCCACTAGATCCACAGCCACTCATTCCCACCACCCCGACCCCACCACCGGATCCGCCACCAGATCCAGCACCGCCTGTTCCCCCGACTCCGGCCTCACCACCGATTCCCACCACCCTGTTCCAGCCACCAGTTCCCGCCACCCGATCCGCCACCGGATCCACTGCCACCCATTCCCACCATCCCACCTCTGCCAGCAGCTCCCTCCAGGCCGTTTCGTCCCGGGACGCCCCAGTGCTCGGGTTGCAGGACCCACGTTTCCCGGGTCTGCAGCAAAGTTGGCGCAGGCACGCGCAGAGATGCCTGGAAAAAAGGTGCCTAAGAAACCACAACCAAGCTCCACGCTGGCAGAGGCCAGCCCGGGTCAGGTGGAAGCTGAGTGCGCGCTCTACTCAGGAGACTTGGGGACAAACTGAAGACCACACCTTTAGGAATTAGGAGTTCTCTCAGGTCCTTAAGCAATCAATGCTGCCGTGTGTGCACAAGTGTGTGCTTGTGTAAGTGTCTATGTGCATGCACATGTGTATGCTTGTGTGTAGATGCTGGTTTCTGCTCCAATCCTCCCATGCTAGCTTTCCACCTCCCAAAATAAAAGTTGTAAACTCTCTGCAAAGTGATAGACCTGTGCATGGTATAAGCTATGTATTTATTCCGTTTTCTTTTGCTATGTATATATTTAAGAAACCTTTATTGACTACCTGTAATCTACCTGAAATGGTCCTCAGTAGTGGATATAAACAGCCAGGTACAGGAAGGTTTACATGATCGGACAGATTAAACCCAAATAAGAGTATACCAAGACAGAATATTCAAACCCTCAAGGTGCCACAGTGAGCAGATCTATGCAAACCTACGGCCAAAGGCCTCCCTAGGCTGACAAATCCAGTTTATACCAAGACAGAATATTCAAACCCTCAAGGTGCCACAGTGAGCAGATCTATGCAAACCTACGGCCAAAGGCCTCCCTAGGCTGACAAATCCAGTTTCTCAGAAAGAAAAATGGACTAGGAATTTACCAAAGATGTAATGTCTCAAGCAGCCACAGGATGCTGGATGCCTGCACCTGACCTCCAGATAATACTCTTTGTATAGCAAACTTTTGGTATAACACATGTGTGGATGGTCATGCCTCAGACTTCCTTACTGAAACTCATGACCACCGGGGAGGTTACATAAACATCTTTAAGGAGGTTATCTATGCTACAGGCAGCATTTCTCTAGAGGGGTTATGTATGCCACAGGCAGTGTTTCTCTAAGGGGATTATCTATGCTACAGGCAGTGTTTCTCTGGGGGATTATGCTATAGGCAGTGTTTCTCTAAGGGGATTATCTGTGCTACTGGCAGTTTTTCTCTGGGGGATTATGCTATAGGCAGTGTTTCTCTAAGGGGATTATCTGTGCTACAGGCAGTGTCTCTCTAGGGGATTATCTATGCTACAGGCAGTGTTTCTCTGGGAGGATTATCTGTGCTACAGGCAGTGTTTCTCTAGGGGATTATCTGTGCTATAGGCAGTGTTTCTCTGGGGGATTATGCTACAGGCAGTGTTTCTCTAAGGGGATTATCTATGCTGCAGGCAGTCTTTCTCTAGAGGGATTATCTGTGCTACAGGCAGTGTTTATCTGGGGGTGTCATCTACACTATAGGCTGTGTTTCTCTCGGGGGATAAACTATGCTATAGGCAGTGTTTCTCTAAGGGGGTATCTATGCTAAGGGAAGTGTTTCCTTGAGTGGAGTAACTATGCTGCAGGCAGTTTTTCTCTGGGGGTGTCATCTATGCTACAGGCAGTGTTTCTCTAGGGGGGTATCTGTTACAGGGAGTGTTTCTTTTAGTGGGGTTGTCTATGCTACAGGCATTGCTTGAGGGCCTTTTTGCGGAACACCTTGGTATGCAGGAGTCAAACGTTGGTCATTATCATGGCTTTGCTTCAAGGTGGCCTTACTCTTGCCATGCAATAAATTGTTTTCTTCTAATCCACCCTTCAAACCGGCCTTTACAATCTCACATGCCAACCTCTCCCACCATGGTTCCTGGGCCTAGAAGAAGGGTGTGTGACATTGTATGACTTTAGCAGCACTGTGTTGATTCCACCAAAGGCAGATGGCACAGGAATAGCAAAGACATATATATATATATATATATATATATATGTATCTATATATGTGTGTGTGTGTATGTGTGTGTGTGTATATATACACATATATATATATATATACATGAATTCCATATATGCATACACACACACACACACACACACGGAGAGAGAGAGAGAGAGAGAGAGAGAGAGAGAATATGGCATTGCAGAATGAAGGAGCTGAATGACCGTTCTGGTTCTCAATTGTAGCCGTGCTGCAGAACACTTAGAAAATACCTTTAAACAACTACCCAGGGAACCCCTGACTGCTTGGATGTTCTGATTGTGGAACACAGAGGGTGATGGTATTTTCTTAGCCAGGAATAAAGTAGAAAATAGAGGAAACATCACCACCCACCCAGCCTGCAGCAACACCCTCATAACTCAAGGCAAACACAAGGGGGTCATATTGCCAGTGAACAACTATCTGGGCTGGTGGCATGGGGGGTGAAACAATTTACCAAGACGGCTGTAGATTAAACAAAGGCAGATTTATTAGAGAAAGTAGGAAAATACATTGCAAGGAGACAACGGTCAAGCCAGCAGCAGCTGACTGCAAAAAAACAAAGGCTTGCTGGCAAGTCTGTAGAAGAGTGTTTGTACTGTGTGCTGAAGAGGGCTTTGTGCAGTACTGATAAGGCCAAGCTTGCAGGGGGCTAACTTGCAGGAGTCTGGTGCTGGTTGGGTGCAGGAAGATTGTGAATTATTTGGGCAGGAGGGCTAAGTGTCCTGGATGATGAAGAAAGGCAGACGTGTCGCTTATCTTCTTCTTTTTGCTTTTGCCTACTCCCACCAGTCTGACTCCTTTTCCCTAATCAGGATGACAGATCGTAGCCTTGTGAACTGGGTCATTCTAGGTCTGAGAGAGGTTTGGCCTAATGATGGAGATTTACCAGAAGAAGTGACCTGCTGATGGTCAATGGGAGAGGTTCTGCGTTCTCTATCTCCTTATTCTTTCAAATGTAAATAGGATTTGTACTATCCACTCCATAAGTAATTTATGCTATCTTTGATTTAGTAATTTACTATGTATGTTGGTTTATTACAGTTTGTGTTTCTGTAACCGAATGCCTGAGGTCAGGTATTTTTAACAGAAAGAAGTTTATTATGCTCACAATTCTGGTGGCTGAAAGTTTACCACTGGGCAGCTACACCTGGTGAGTCCATTTATGGCAGGGAGTGGAGAAGGAGCAGATGGGTCCAAAGAGATCACGTGGTGAGAGAGAAAGCAAGAGAGAGCAACCAGGAAGACAGACTCTTTTCCACAATGTGTTCTCTGGAACAATCTCATTCCTGCTGAAGCTAAAATTCACCACGCCATCTCACCCCAACAACATGAAGGCATTAATCTTTATGTGAGGGACTGATTCCCATGACCCAAACACCTCACAGTAAGCCCTGCCTCTCAACGCTGCCCCATTGGAGATCAATTTCAACATGTGATTTCACAGGGACAAGCCAAACCATGGCATTTATGATGGTTTAAATGATGACTGTCTCCATCATTCCCTATCACTTTATCTTTCTTTTGTTTATACTGAAGACCCAGGAGAAGCTTCAAAATCATCAGTATAAAATAAAATTTTGCTGTCATTATTTGAAACCGAAAAGTGAAGGTATTAGACTGTGAATCTGGGATTCGATCTCTCTTGATTTTGTTGACATTGTCACTTCAACCAGACCTCACAATCTACTAGAAGATACAGACACACAAAGCAATCGTCTCAGTACAACATGATAAATGTCACAAATATCTGTTGGGCACACAGAGTCAAAGATCAACTCTGGATGAGTCTTGAAGGATAAATGGAAATTTTGCTGGTGAATAAACAGTAACAGTGAGGCTACTCCTAGTATTGACTGACCATGGGGCATCAGGATGTTGAACATTCAGGAGCATAGGTGTTTTTCCTCTTTCCTGAACTGCATTCTTCCTTTTATTTCCATTATTTGTTTCCAGAAACACATTTCCATAACTAATCCAACTTCCTGGA
>CAUYLG010047099.1:0-18542 GCA_963573385.1 Cacajao melanocephalus | reverse complement strand
AAAGAAGGAAAGGAAGAAAGGTGTATGCATTTTCCTTGAGTAAATGTCCATGGCTTTCATCACATTCTCAAAGGAATCCATGGAGAGCAAAAAGGTTAGAAGCGCTATGAACCTGTATCCCTTCACCTGTGTACCTGCCAGCATAGGTCAGTTTGCCTTAGAAGGCGCACCTGGCTCTTGGTGTTAAAGGCTGCCTCTCCAGGTGATAAAACCGGCCTGTAGGGATAGATCAGCACAGGGCAGAAGGCATGGTCTGTCCAGGGGGAAAAACATTTCCCTATGTCAGCTTTTTTTTTCTTTTTCTTTTTTCTTTTTTAGACAGAGTTTCACTCTGTCACCCAGGCTAGAGTGCAATGGCATGATCTCGGCTCACTGCAACCTCTGCCACCCTGGTTCAAGCAATTCTCCTGCCTCAGCCTCCTGAGTAGCTGGGACTACAGGTGTGTGCCACCACGCCCAGCTAATTTTTATATTTTTAGTAGAGATGGGGTTTCACTATGTTGGCCAGGCTGGTCTGGAACTCCTGACCTCATGTGATCTACCTGCCTCGGCCTCCCAAAGGGCTGGGATTACAGGCAGCTTTTTATTGGAAGCCTATTTGCTTACTACAGGAAAAAAAAATATGTATCTATAGATGGTAGTATTTTTTTTTTCCTTTCACTAAAATACATCATGGAATAGCCATCAGAAGGAAACTTTTGTTTTTAACCAGTATTGTTTCTCTTTCATGATAACAACATCTGACATCCGGAGTTTTTACAGTTTCCAAAGCTCCTGTGCTTGCTTTCTCTTGTTTTTTTGTTTTTGTTTGTTTGTTTTTGTTTTTTTTAAAGATGGGGTTTCACCATGTTGGCCAGGTTGGTCTCAAACTCCTGACCTCAAGTGATCCTCCCAAAGTGCTAGGATTACAGGCGTGAGCCACCATGCCCGGTGGCTTTGTCTTGTTTTTAATCTTTATAGAAACTCTGCACAGCACATGCTACTAGCCTCACTTTGTAGATGAAGAAACTGAAGCTTGGAGAGTTACGTAATCATTAGAAAGTGTGCGGCACCAGCAAGCCCAGCCCTAACTCCAGAGCCAAGTCGTCTTTGCTGCATCCCTCTGCCTCCAGAGAGGCCCTCTGGCCCTGCAGGTGGCTTTCACATTAGAGACTCTTCCGCACCCCGCCCCCAACCCCACCCCAGAGAACTGTGTGGAGGCTCCCGCCCTGCTGAGCTCATTTGCAGCTAATGTTGCCCTGAGGCCTTGGTAAGTTAGTTACACAGTCTGCTTTTTAGACTGTTAGGTTTGGCAGAGGCTGCAGCTCCGCCCTTAATTTCTCTTTCCCAAGTGAAAATAGCTGATGAATTGACTTCGCTGAAGCCGGGCTGGCATCTCTTAGCCAATGTCTCCATTCATAGCTTGTTTTCCATAATTCGTGTTTGGTGCTATTATTGTATTTCTGCCCATTCCAAGATGCAGAACAGAACTATCAAATGGCTGGGTCTTTATTTGGTTTGTCAGGGACTTCATTTCTTGGGATCCAGCTCACCTGTAATCTTAGGGCTTCTGGCAGGCAAGGCCACTCTTGTCTAGAACAAGCTGGGAAGGAGATGCTTTCAGTGCCGGGCCTCCCTTTCCCCTCCCCAGTTCCACCCACTAATTCCATGTCCTTCCCCATATCCCCTCTGTCCTCTGAGCACCTTCTCACTTCTAACCTGCCCTAGTTTACACTAACATCTGTTAGTGTAAATAAG
This sequence comes from Cacajao melanocephalus, assembly GCA_963573385.1. Taxonomy (NCBI): domain Eukaryota; kingdom Metazoa; phylum Chordata; class Mammalia; order Primates; family Pitheciidae; genus Cacajao; species Cacajao melanocephalus. The sequence continues at coordinate 16,805 of CAUYLG010047099.1, read as the reverse complement.
CACCTTCCTTATTCCAGTCCTTATTCTTATTCCAGTCCTCTTCCTTATTCTGTGATACTCCGCTTTATATTCATTATCCAAATCCATTTTATGCTCCCAGGGAGAAGCTGATAAGCATATTCATGGCAAGGTTTATAAAGCAGATAAGGTTTAATGGGCTAACCCCAGGACACGTCAGTGGAAACCAAAGACCTTGCAGCATTGTAAACATAAAAACATCAGTAAGCCAGGTGAGGAAGGAAATGTGTGCCTTGGTTTAGTTTTGGTTGACTGGAAGTGGTTTCCTACAAGACCTTGAATTGTGTTAGGGATTCACCTGTTCCTCTTTTGCAAGACAGTTCAGTGCAGTGCTACATATTAAGCATCTATTATGTGTAGGGCATTGTACTAATCTGGCAATACAAAGATCTCTGCACAAAGGAGGCTCCCAGACTCCTGCAACTATGGAAAGGTAATAATGACATTTTTCAGACAGGATTTTTTTTTTTTTAGACGGAGTTTCCTTCTTGTTGCCCAGGCTGGAGTGCAGTGGCGTGATCTCGGCTCACCGAAACCACTGCCTCCCAGGTTCAAGCAATTCTCCTGCCCTTAGCCTCTCAAGTAGCTGGGATTACAGGTACCCACCACCACGCCCAGCTAATTTTGTATTTTTAGTAGAGACGTGATTTCTCCATGTTGGCCAGGCTGATCTTGAACTCCCAACCTCAGGTGATCCACCCACCTCGGCCTCCCACCTTCAACTCACTAGAGGTTCAGAATGACTGCTTTACAGATTTAAGTTATAAAATAAGCCCAAAGATAAGACAGTAGAAAAAAAGAATGAACGTACAAAGGGAACTAATTTATAGTTAAGTCTCCTCTCTCAGTTACTGAAACCACCCAAGGGGTTCACCTTGTCAGCTGCCTAGAGCCAATTCATCAAGATAAAAGAATTGCAATAGAGAAAGAGTAATTCACACAGAGCCATAGTGCAGGAGACTGGAGTTTTATTCCTACTCAAATCAGCCTCCCTGGGCATTCGGGGAGCAGAGTTTGTTTGTTTGTTTGTTTGTTTGTTTGTTTGTTTTTGAGATGGAGTCTCACTCACCCTGTTGCAGAGTTTTTAAGGATAACTTGGCAGGTGGGGAGAAGCCAGTGATCCAGAAGTGCTGATTGACAGGGATGAAATCATAGGGAGTCAAAGCTGTCTTCTTGCCTTCAGTCATTTCCTGGGTGAGGGTCATAAGATCAGATGAGCCAGCTTATTGATCTGGGTGGAACCAGCCGATCCATCAAGTACAGGGTCTGCAAAATATCTCAAGCACTGATCTTAGGAGCAGTTTAGGGGTGAGTTAGAATCTTGTAGCCTCCATCTGCATGACTACTAAACCACAATTTCTAATCTTTTTTTTTTTTTTTTTTTTGAGACTGAGTTTCCCTCTTGTTGCCCAGGCTGGAGTGCAATGGCATGATCTCAGCTCACCAAAACCTCCGACTCCCAGGTTCAAGCAATTCTCCTGCCTCAGCCTCCTGAGTAGCTGGGATTACAGGAATGCACCACCAGGCCTGGCTAATTTTGTATTTTTAGTAGAGATGGGATTTCTCCATGTTGGTCAGGCTGGTCTCAAACTCCCGACCCCATGTGATCTGCCCACCTCGGCCTCCCAAAGTACTGGGATTACAGGCATGAGCCACTACGCCTGGCCATAATTTCTAATCTTGTGGCTAAGGTTGGTTTTACAAAGGCAATCTAGTCCCCAGACAAGAAGATCTGCTTTGGGAAAGGGTTGTTACCATCTTTGTTTAAACTATAAACTAATTTCCCCCCAAAGTTAGTTTAGCCTACACCCAGGAATGAACAAGGACAGCTTGGAGGTTAGAAGCAAGATGGAGTCAGTTAAGTCAGATCTCCTTCACTGTCTCAGTTGTACTTTTGCAAAGGCAGGTTCAATCTGATTTTCCGCTGTGAGTTCTTCCTTACGGAGCCTGACCTCTCACAGGTACGAGTGACCAGAGGAGGCCCTGCAATGGCAAGCAGGAGAGGGAAAATAGAAAGGCCTGGAAAATCCACTCCAACTGTTTGACAGTGTTGCTTTGAGATGCAGGAAATGAAGAGTGATTAGCATGGCCAGGTGTGGTGGTTCAGGCCTATAATCCCAGCAGTTTGGGAGGCCGATTGGCCAAGGTGGGCATATTACTTGAGGTCATGAGTTCAAGACCAGTTTGGCCAATATGGTGAAACCCTGTCTCTATTAAAAATACAAAAATTAGCCAGGTGTGGTGGCGCATGCCTATAATCCCAGCTACTTGGGAGGCTGAGGCAGGAGAATTGCTTGAATCTGGGAGGCGGAGATTATTGTGAGCCAGTATTGCACCACTGCGTTCCAGCCTGGGCAACAGAACAAGACTCTGACTCAAAAAAAAAAAAAAAAATAGAGTGATTGGCAAAGCACCCAGCAGTACCTGATGTTATTATTAGTTCCTCTTTCACGTTCCTATCTCAGGCCTTCAAATCACTAGTGACCATAGCTGTCATTCACCTCATGCTGTGATGAGGGCTGGGCATGCACTTTCTCATTCAATCCTCACAGCAACTGAATGAAAGGTACATTAGCTGTATCCCCACATTATAGGGAGGAAACTGAGGTTTAATATGGTTAATAGCTGGCCCAAGAGAGAACCAGGATCAACTCCAAGTTTTTCCAGTCTCTCTGCCTATAAGGTCATCACCACCTTAGATGGAGGCTGATGTGCACTCCCTCCAAGAGTTTCTGTGGATTCTGAGTGGAGCTCTTTGCCACGGAGGAGAGCCGGAAGGGAAGCCCCAACCCTGCAGGACTGAAGAGGCTCCCCAAGGTTGCTGCCTACTCACTGCACCACCAGTCTCCGCCCAAAGGGCTTTTAAAGGAAACCAGGAAGTAACATTGTTCCCCACACATGGAGTCTGACGGTGTCACTTTGAGCCAAGAAGAGGCTCCTATGAGAACCCATTCTGAAAGGAAGCAGGCCAGCCTGGTCTTTGCAGGGAGGCAGAGCCCGCCTGGACTAGAAGTTAGCTTTATCACCAGCTCCTTATTCTTTTAACATTTTGTTAATAATCAAACATCAGCTACTATCAGGTTCTGAGCTAGGTCCTGATTAAAATAAAAAGCATTGTTCCTGCCTTTAGAAATGGTAATAGTCTAATTTGCAGAGGAGGCAGGCAGGTAGGTGAAGCTGTGCTACAGTGTAGGAAGTGCTGAAAAGGAGAAGCAGTTTCGAATAAGACTGGGTTTAATTCTGAGTTTGGCATGTAAGTGCAGTGGAGTTATTTAAAAACTGTAAGCTTCAATTTCCTCAGCTTTAAAATGGGGATAATGAGACCTTCTACCTCTTAGGCTTTGTTGAAAGGATTAAACAACAAATGTTTAACTCTAAACTCTAAATGTTTAACTGTAAAATGTTTAACTCTAGGACTGTTCCTGGTTATCTGGTGAGTAACTGCCAACCCTCACAATCCTGGGCAGGTGAATTAACCCCTTCCTCTTCAGCTTCCCGATCTGTAAATTCAGGCTGACATAGCTTCCAAATTTCTGGATCTGTCAATCAATAGAGGTCACCTAAAAACTCTGAGAGAAGTTATGAGAACATAAAAGGAATAAAAAGCCCTCAGAAGGGCTGGGCTCAGTGGCTCACTCCTGTAACTCCAGCACTTTGGGAGGCTGAGACAGGCAGATCAGTTGAGGTCAAGAGTTTGAGACCAGCCTGGGCAACATGGTGAAACCCCGCCTCTACTAAAAATACAAAAATTAGCCAGGCGTGGTAGTGAGCTCCTGTAGTCCTACTGCTCAGGAGACTAAGGTAGGAGGATCACTTGAGCCCAGTAGGCAGAGGTTGCAGTGAGCTGAGATCATGCCTCTGTACTTCAGCTTGGGCAACAGAGACCTGTCTCAAAAAGAAAAGGGGAAAAAAAAAAAGCCCTCAGAGGGCTTCCAGAAAAGCTGGGAGACTAAGAGGAGCAATGCGTTGAACACAGGAGTGAGTGTGAGCTGTATGTGCCTACTCTTCCCTCTGTGGTTCTTCAAAGGTTGAAGGGAGTAGAGGGTGGGTGATGGGGTGACTCAAGAATGCATAGGACAGGCTGGGCGAGGTGGCTCACACCTGTAATCCCAGCACTTTGGGAGGTGGAGGCAGGCGGATCACGAGGTCAAAAGATCAAGACCGTCCTGACCAATACTGTGAAACCCCGTCTCTACTAAAAATGCAAAAATTAGCCGGGCATGGTGGCGGGCGCCTGTAGTCTCAGCTACTTGGGATACTGAGGCAGGAGACTCGCTTGAACCCAGGAGGTGGAGGTTGCAGTGAGCCAAGATCACGCCACTGCACTCCAGCCTGGTGACAGAGTGAGACTCTATCTCAAAAAAAAAAAAAAAAAAAAAGAGTGCATAGGACTTTATCAATCAAATTCCCGTATAGAATCAAGAACAAGCCTGGCAGGTTCATGGACCAGCGAAGAGATGAGAGTAGATCCTTTCAGCATCATTAGATTATAATCAGAGACCTTCAGGGTTGCCTAAGTCAGTGGATGAGAGCACTGAGCTCATGCTTTGCCCACAGTCCCAGCTGTCACCCTGCTGTCTCGGATGTCTTTCCTCAGCAGCTCTCTCCTGCAAGCAGCAGCCCCTGGGGGTCACCTGTCCCCAGGTGCCTCATCTCATCAGGCTCCTCACAGCTCCTCCTCTCCACCCATCAGCCTGGATCCAGGCCTGCACCTTCCAAGAATGCAGACTCCACCACCAACCTGTGTCCACAGAGAATGTTTGAGAAACATTCTCTTGAAAGGCCAGGGATGTCCCCACAGAGTGGCCAATCACATCTTGCTAGTGTTTTCCGTGCCAATAAAACCAGAAAAAGCAAATAAGCACTTTCAGTCTGACCCAAAGGAGAACAAATGAGGCAGTTATAAGAAGATAGGGTGTGACCCTATAAACATAAACTGGTAGAGCTGGAAAACACTCCTTCAAAGAGAATGGCTCACCTGGCTCCACTTCCCTTGCAGTGATTACTGGGGCACATCTATTTATTATCAGCAATTGCAGGCATTAGTAATGGAAATGAAAGCCGTACCTCCTAGCTAACCATCTCTGCCCAGTTACTTGTAGTTACTTATCTGTCTCTATTAGGTAGCACATATATTAAATTCATACCTAAATAAGCAAGAAAAATAAAGGCTAATTTCCTGGCAGGAAATTCTTAACGTCATTAGTCAGCAGCTGCTGCCCCTGGTCCGTCGCTAAGCAGCACTGTGACCTTTAGCAGGTCCACATCTCTTCATCCCCATCAGTACAACCTCAGGCCCAGCCCCCACATGCCTCTCCTGGACCACCATAGTGGCTTCCAGTTCATCTCTGTCTCTAGTTTTTCTTCTCTCCCAAACATTCCCCACTCTAGAAACCTTCTGTATAGAGATCCTCCTAAAACCTCAAATCTGCACAACTCTTTATTGCTTAAGAACCATAACCTCTTACTCAGCCCAGCCCGGTGGCTCACACCTGTAATCCTAGCACTTTGGGAGACCAAGGTGAGAGGATCACCTGCGCCCAGGAGTTTGAGACCAGCCTGGGCAACATAGCTAGATGCTGTCTCTACAAAAAATTAAAAAATTAGCTGGGCATGGTGGTGCTCACCTATAGTCCCAGCTACTCAGGAGGCTGAGGCAGGAGGATGGCTTGGGCCCAGGAGGTCGAGGCTGTAGCGAGCCACGATCAAGCTACTGCACTGCAGCCTGGGTAACAAAACAAGACCTTGTCTCAAAAACAAACAAACATCTACAACCTCTCTTCATTTACTCTAGGACAAGTTCAAACATCCATGTACGGCTGACAAACTCATTTGTGATCTGGCCTGTTTACCATTCCAGAATGGCATCTCTCTCTCCATTCCATTCACCCTCTTTTTTTTTTTTTTTTTTCCAGACAGAGTCTTACTCTGTGGCCCAGACGAGCCTCACTGCAACCTCCGCCTCCCAGGTTCAAGCAATTCTCCTGCTTCAGCCTCCCAAGTAGCTGGGATTACAGGCACACACCACCATGCCCAGCTAATTTTTTTTGTATTTTAGTAGAGACGGGGGTTTCACCATGTTGGCCAGGCTGGTCTTGAACTCCTGACCTCAGTTGACAGCCCATCTCGGCCTCCCAAAGTGCTGGGATTACAGGCATGAGCCACCGCGCCTGGCCCTTTTTTTTTATTGAAACTGAATCTCGATCTATCACCCCGGCTGGAGTGCAGTGGCGCAATTTCAGCTCACTGCAACCTCCACCTCCTGGGTTCAAGCAATTCTCCAGCCTCATCCTCCCGAGTAGCTGGGATTACAGGCGCACATCACCACGCCTGGCTAATTTTTGTATTTTTAGTAAAGACGAGTTTTGCCATGTTGGCCAGGCTGGTCTTGAACTCGTGACCTCAAGTAATCTGCCCACCTCAGCCTCCCAAAGTGCTGGGATTACTGACATAAGCTACCGTGCCTGGCCTCTCCATTCACTCTTAAGTTCTATGTTCCAGCTATATATTTACATACCCATGACTCCCCTGTATAATACTCATAATAGCAACAATGACCAGCATCTATTGTTTCCTATGTATCAGGTTTGTTCTAAAAAACTCTTCCTTCTGGTTCAAGTTGATGTTTGAAAAATAAAGAAAAATAAAAGTAAATAAATAAAAGACTCTTCCTGCATTAACTTATTTAATCTTTACAACTCTACTAGATTATGACTATAATTATTTCCATTTCGCAGATGAGGAAATAGACACAAAAAGGTTAAATAACTATCCGAAGTTGTCCAACAGGTAAATGGTATGAACCTGAATACAACCTGCTTACCCTGCCCTCACCCCTTCTCCTCTCTCGGTCTTAGTACAAGAGGCTCCCTCTGCCTGGAAGACCCTTTCTTTTCTCCCCTTTTCTTCACTTGGCTAACTCCTCCTCCTTGTCTGAGGGTCCCCCCGGAAACATTGCCTCCTCTGAGAAGGTTCCATTCCCAGGCAGGCTGCTATCTCCCCTCAATGGCAGTTAATCTCCAAAGACAGCATCCACTGAATGATGCCTTCCAATAACCAGGCCCTTACACAGTTCTCTCAGGTATTGAATCACAGTTGACCCCTCACTGTGAAATACAGTGGAAGTGATGCTAAATAAGTTCCAGGGCTAGGTCAAAAAAAGCCTTGCAATTTCCACCGAAGTCTCTTGGAAAAGTTACTCTGGGGATCTATAAGGAACTTAAACAATTCAACAAACAAAAAATAACCCCATTAAAAAGTGGGCAAAAGATATGAGCAGACACTTCTCAAAAGAAGACATACATGTGGCCAAAAAACATATGAAAAAATGCTCAACATCACTAATCATTAGAGAAATGCAAATCAAAACCACAAGGAGATACCAACTCACACCAGTCAGAATGGCTATTATTACACACACACATAAATATATATATATATATATATATATATATTTTTTTTTTTTTTTTTCTTGAGGCAGAGTCTCCCTCTTGTCACCCAGGCTGGAATGCAATGACATGATCTCGGCTCAGTGCAACCTCTGCCTCCTGGGTTCAAGTGATTCTCCTGCCTCAGTCTTGTGAGTAGCTGGGATTACAGGCCTACACCGCCATGCCTGGCTAATTTTTTTTGTATTTTTATTAAAGACAGGGTTTCACCATGTTGGCCAGGCTGGTCTTGAACTCCTGACCTCAGATGATCCACCCACCTCCACCTACCAAAGTGCTGAGATTACAGGCATGAGCCACCGCACCTGGCAGAATGGCTATTATTAAAAAGTCAAAAAACAACAAATACTGGCAAGGTCGCAGAGAAAAGGGATGCTTACACCCTGCTGGTGGGAATGTAAATTAGTTCAGCCACTGTGGAAAGCAATATGGAGATTTCTTTTTTTTTTTCTTTTCTTAAATTTTTTATTTAAAAATCATATTTCAATTATGTCTTTCCTCACCCCGCCTCAGCCACTGGGTTCTGGGGCAGGGTGCAGCAGTATGGAGATTTCTAAAAGAACTTGAGAACTGGCCAGGCGCAGTGGCTCATGCCTGTAATCCCAGCACTTTGGGAGGCAAAGGCAGGCAGATCACCTGAGGTCAGGAGTTCAAGACCAGCCTGGCCAATATGGTGAAACCCTATCTCTACAAAAAATAGAAAACTTGGCCAGGCGTGGAGGCAGGCACCTGTAATCCCAGCTACTCAAGAGGCTGAGGTAGGAGAATTGCTTGAACCTAGGAGGCAGAGGTTGCAGTGTGCTGAGATTGCACTATTGCACTCCAGCCTGGGTGACAAGAGTGAAACTCTGTCTCAAAAAAAGGAAAAAAAAAAAAAAAGACCTTGAGAACTACTGGTCTACCCAGCAGTCCCACTACTAAAAAAATAAAACCATTCTACCAAAAAGATACAGGCATGCACATGTTTATCAGAGCACTATTCACAATAGTAAAGACATGGAATCAACCTAGATGCCCATCAGCAGTGGACTAGATAAAGAAAATATGGTATATCTATACCATGGAATACTATGCAGTCATAAAAAAGAATGAGATCATGTCCCGTGCAGCAACATAGGTGGAGCTGGAGGCCATAATCCTAAACAAATTAACACAGGAACAGAAAACAAAATACCATATGTTTTCACTTGTAAGTGGGAGCTAAATATTGAGTAAACATGAACATAAAGATGTCAACACGGCCAGGCACAGTGGCTCACGCCTGTAATCCTAACACTTTGAGAGGCTGAGGTGGGTAGATCACTTGAGGTCAGGAGTTCGAAACCAGCCTGGCCAACATGGTAAAACACGGTCTCTACTAAAAATATACCCACAAAAAAATTAGCCAGGCGTGGTGGCAGTTGCCTGTAATCCCAGCTACTCGGGAGGGTGGGGCAGGTGAATCACTTGAACCCAGGAGGCAGAAGTTGCAGTGAGTCAAGATCTCTCCACTGCACTTCAGCCTGGGCAACAGAGTAAGAGGCTCCGTCTCAAAAAAAAAAAAAAAAAAAAAAACGATGACAGCAATCTTTATGGAGCCTACTAGTGGGGAGGGGTTGTAGCACGGACATGGGTTGAAAAATCACCTATCAGGTATTATACTCACTACCTAGGTGACGAAATCATTCATACACCAAACCTTGGTGATGTACCATTTACCCATGTAACAGATCCGTACATGTGCCCCCTGAACCTAATATAAAAGTCAGAAAAAGAGTCACTCTGGAGCAAATCAGACACTGTAAGAAGTACTTCATGCTGTGAAGAAGCCAAGCGAGCCACATGGAAAAGTCACATGGAGTTGTAGAGATGCCCAGTCAGTGCTCAGCTGTCCTAGCTAAACTGCGTATGTGATGAGGAAGCCGTCTTGGATATCCAGCTTGATTGAACCTTCAGATAACACCAGCCTTGGCCACCATCTACCTGACTGCAACCAGTGAGAGAAGCCAAGAAAGAACCACGCAGCTAAGGCAACCCAGTCGACCCACAGGACTGTGAGATTTAATAATAAATTTTTATTTTAAGCCACTAATCCTTAGGGCAGTCTTATTAAGAAGTAATAGATTACCAGAACAATGGGTATACAGTGGCGACCAATACAGTGTGTCTACTCTCTTTTTTTTTTTCCAAACCCCCACTTATTTATTTATTTATTTATTTTTTACAGTGTGTCTACTCTCTAATGGCAAAGACAGCCAAGTAAACAGACCAGGACCACACAGTAGGCTGATTTAGGGTGATGGGGGAAGGCCTGGGGAATGACAGTCCTGTCCTTAGCACAACTGAGCTGAAAATCAACAAAAGAAAGCAAATGGTGTGACTGATAAAAGCATGAGCTTTGAAACCATCATTCTCAGCAAACTGACACAAGAACAGAAAACGAAACACTACATGTTCTCACTCGTAAGTGGGTGTTGAACAATGAGAACATGTGGATATAGGAAGGGGAACATCACACACCGGGTCCTTGCGGGGTGGGGGTGCTAGGGGAGGGATAGCAGGGGGTGGGGGATTGCGGAGAGAAAACTTTAGGAGAAATACCTAATGTAGATGACCGGGGGATGGATGCAGCAAACCACCATGGCACGTGTATACCTATGTAACAAGCCTGCACATTCTGCACTTGTACCCCAGAACTCAAAATATAATAATTTAAAAAAAGCATGAGCTTTTGAGTCACATGGAGTTGTGTTTGAATCCTAGTCCTTAACTTGTTTTTTGAACAACTTAAGGAAAGTTTTTTCAAACTCTCTGAGCATTTCCTTTAGCATTTGTAAAATGGAGACAATAAGACTTAGTTTAGAAGATAGTGGCCAGGAGTGGTGGCACATGTAGTCCCAGTCACCTGGGAGGCTGCGGCAGGAGAATCCTTTGAGGCCTGAAGGTCAAGGCTGCAGTGAGCTATGATTATCTCACTGCACTCCAGCCTGGGCAACCGAGTGAAACCCCATCTCTTTTATTATTTGCTTATTTGTTTTTTCTGAGGCTCTGCCACCCAGGCTGGAGTGCAGTGGCGCTATCTCAGCTCACTGCAACCTCCGCCTCCCAGGTTCAAGTGATTCTCCTGTCTCAGCCTCCCGAGTAGCTGGGATTACAGGCACCCACCACCATGCCCAACTAATTTTTGTATTTTTAATAGAGATGGGGTTTCACCATGTTGGCCAGGTTGCTCTCAAACTCCTGACCGCAGATGATCTGCCCACTACAGCCTCCCAAAGTGCTGGGATTACACATGTAAGGCACAGCACCTGCCAAGGCCCCATCTCTTAAATAGTTATGCTGAGCACAGCAGCTCACACCTGTAATCCCAGAACTTTGGGAGGCTAAAGAGGGTAGATCACTTGAGGTCAGGAGTTCAAGACCAGCCTGACCAACATGGAGAAACCCTGTCTCTACTAAAAATACAAAATTAGCCGGGCGTGGTGGTGCGTGCCTGTAATCCCAGCTACTTGGGAGGCTGAGGCAGGAGAATTACTTCAACCTGGGAGATGGAGGTTGCAGTGAGCTGAGATCACGCCATTGCACTCCAGCCTGGGCAACAAGAGTGAAACTCCTACTTAAAAAAAAAAAAGGAAAAAATGAAGAGGGAGACTGATTCTTATACTTTGGTTTATACTAAGTAGAAGACTGAACTGTCCTCTCCATGAGGGCAGAATATGAGTCTTGTTCATCCTCATATCCCCACACTGATAATGGCACCTGTATATTGTAGCTGCTAAGTATGAAATGAATGAATGAGTGAATGAATGAATAGAAGAACTCATAATAACTGAGCACATACAAAGTGTCAGAACTAGGCTGAGCATTTTATCTAGAGCATCTCATGTACTTTTCATAACCATCCTATGATACTGGCAACACAGCTGTTTCTGATGGAAACTATTCTCCTGTATTCAACACTTGTTCACCATTTCCTATCACAACCCCAGGAATGATCTTTTTCAGATAGGAGAAGTGTGGCTTGTCTTACTGGCCAGAGAGAAGGCTCTTACTGCCACACAAAGTTTGTCTTCCAATTGTTACACATATATGTGAATAACCTTTAAAAGTTTAAATCAGTTGGTGGAGGAAATAAAGTTGAGACGACCATCCAGTAGCTGGGGCAGAAGGGAGCCACACATCTAGATCCCCTCAAGGCCATTACTGAATATTTGCAATTCATGGATGGCAGGAATCTCAACTACGGAGATCAAACTAGATGTCAAGAGAAGAAGAAATGAAAGGACTTTATTTCTTTTATTTCAAAAAAGGAATGAAAGGACTTTCTTCAAAGAACTAGAGAGGTTCTTTGAAGAAAGTCCTTTCTTCTTTGAGAAGTCCCTACAATTTTGCTTTCTGACAAAGAGAGAATATACTTATGTCAGAGTGCAATCAGGAAGCAGAAACCGCAGAGTAATTTAAATGGGTGACATCTAATTCAAATAATTATGAAGCTCGGATAAGAGCATAATTGTAAGATGTAAAGAGAACACTAAAGGGAACTTTAGGGCTGAGGGAGAGTATTCAAGGAAAGACATACTTAGGGGCAAGGCTCCCTCCCAAGACTGAGGTGCAGGTCTCTTTGGAGAAGGTGTGGTTGCAGCCCACTGGATGGCAGAGAAGCAAGTTGCCCAGGCCACAGCTGGTTCACAGTCACGGGGCAATCAGGAAACAACCCTCCAGGCACAGGTGAGCTGAGGCTGGGGGGCAGGTGAGCTGAGGCTGGGGGGCAGGTGTGCGGGAGGAGTCAGGGCACCAATGTGGGGGCAAGGCCTGGAACTTGCAGCATCCGTGTGCTGCAAGAGTGCCTGGGTTGGGGATGCATGGTCACTGAGAGACTGCACAATTTGGACATACGGTGGGGTCAGTATAGATATCCTCACAGACCCGCACCATGATCACTCATGCAGGAAGAATAAGAAAAAGAAAAAATGCACCATACCAGAAGTAAGAAGAGAAGCCTGCAATTTCCCTCCATTGTCTTCTACTGAGACAACTTAGCATCATTCTCACCAGAGGAGACATGCTTAGCGTCCAGTCCATTATCTCAGAACAAGTACTGAAGGGTGAATGTGGGGCTGAGGGGCCATAAATTGATGACTAGCACAGTACCTAAGTACGAAAGGAAAACATGTTAATAATATTCTTTTTTTTTTTTTTTTTGAGATGGAGTCTCGTTCTTGTCGCCCAGGCTGGAGTGCAGTGGCACGATCTTGGCTCACTGCAACATCCACCTCCTGGGTTTAAGAGATTCTCCTGCCTCAGCCTCCCAAGTAGCTGGGATTATAGGTGCCCTCTACCATGCCCACCTAATTTTAAGAATATTTTGGCTGCACACGGTGGCTCATGCCTGTAATCTCAGCACTTTGAGAGGCTGAGGGGGGCGAATCACCTAAGGTCAGGAGTTCAAGACCACCCTGGCCAACATGGTGAAACCCCTTCTCTACTAAAAATACAAAACTTAGGTGGGCATGGTGGCATGTAACTATAGTCTCAGCTACTCAGGAGGCTGAGACAGGAGCATTGCTTGAACCCAGGAGGCAGAGGGTTGCAGTGAGCCAAGATCGCACCACTGCACTCCAGCCTGGGCAACAAGAGCGAGATTACATCTTAAAAAAAAAAAACAATGAAAATTATTCTTGGCAATACTTTTGTACCAGGGCTCTGTACTCCGTATCTGACAGAGTACAAAGAAGTTGGCATGGATTTTAAGTACCCAAGTTTACCCTGCCTGGCAGCAAGCTTAAAGTTGGAAGACAGATCCCAGAATGTCCTAGCTCTCCTCGGCGATTTCATATGGTTTTGTCATCACTGTTCTACCTACCTGCTTTATCCAGCTAAATACAATTTCAGCCTAAACCACCTCCTATTTTTCCTTGAGTATTTCTTAGTTAATCCAAACATAAGTGTCTATATGTAGCAACGCACCTTACAATAATTGTATAGTCCAATGTCAAGAATATCTGCTATTTCTAGAGTCTATTTTGCCACTGCATCTCGTTTTCCTTGCTCTATTCTACAGAAACTTGGTGAATAAAACTGGGTCTCTTTATTTGTATCCTAAATGATTTTTCCTATCTAAGCTTCAGTGATAACTTTGCCTTCTGAGAGCATGGATTTAGCTGGCCATACTAGTGTACGCATATGGTCTCAGTTACTCAGGAGGCTGAGGCAGGAGGATCACTTGAGTCCAGGTAGTCAAGGCTGCAATGAGCTGTGGTAGCACCACTGCACTCCAGCCTGGGCAACAGAACTATTCCCTGTCTCAAAACAAAAAGAAAAACAAAGCAGAGTATGGGTTTGTTTCCTAGGGCTGCGTAACAAATTTACCACAAACCCGGATGGCTTAAAACAACATAAATTATTCTCTCACAATCTGGAGGCCAGAAGTCAAAAATCAAGGATCAGTGGGCTGTGATGTCTCTGAAGGCTCCAGGGGAGGACCTTCCCTTGTGTCTTCCTGGTTTCTGGTGGTTGCCAGCAAGCCTTGGCATTCGTTGGCTTGTAGATGCCTCCCTCCAGTCTCTGCCTTTGCCATCACATGGCTTTGTATTCTGTCTCTGTGTCCAGATCTCTCTTAGAAGGTCAGCAGTTATTGGATTAAGGCTGACCCATATCCAGTATGATGCCATTGTAATCTGCACCACAAGCACCAGTGTGCTGCCCAGGGCAAGCCCGGGTGTGTTGTATTCCACCTAGCTAATGGCTTAAAGCAAATTTCCCAAATTCCCCATTTGCTATCTCCTAGCTAATTTGAAAAACTAGAGATGAAAAGAAGGCACCCTCAGAAATTTACACTGCCATGGTGTAGAATGGCTCAATGCCACTGTTCTGCAGAATAACCTCCTCCCAACCATTGGGATTGCATCCTACGTTTCCCTGGGTTTTCCTGGCCTCTGCACTCCCTCTGCAGCCCCTGTAGCTAGGGACTCTGCTTACTGCTGTGCTTCATACGGTATTTTGCGCATTTTGGCATCTGATAAAAGTTAAATTAGAAAACCCTAATGTGGCATCACTGCATTTGTTTTGGCATCTATCTTCCAGGATCAAACCTCACTTTATGATGGCTCTTTATATGTGTTAGCATTTTTCTAATTCAGGGTATTAAAAGGAAATCGAGCCAAGCCACTCCGAGGTGAATTGGCAGAGAGTCGGAGGAGAAGATAAATGAGTATTGTTAGCATCGACTTCAGTAACTCTTCCAAAGGTAAGTGAGAGAGTCACACACCATTTAACATGTTGGCAAATTCCAGGTTCAGCTTCAATGCCAATCAATCTGTCTCAGATTTATAAGGTGTGGCAAAAGGAGGTGCCACCTACCTGAAGACCTGAGTTGAAAATATCAATATGAATTCATGATTCTTTTTCTTCTTTGAAAAAAAAATGCAGCCGAGCACGGTGGCTCATGCCTCTAATCCGAGCACTTTGGGAGGCCAAGGTGGATGGATCATGAGGTCAGGAACTCGAGACCAGCCTGGCCAATATGGTGAAACCCTGTCTCTACCAAAATACAAAAATACAAAATAAAAATAAATAGCCAGGTGTGGTGGCCCATGCCTGTAGTCCCAGCTACTCAGGGGCTGAGGCA
Source organism: Cacajao melanocephalus (assembly GCA_963573385.1). Classification (NCBI taxonomy): domain Eukaryota; kingdom Metazoa; phylum Chordata; class Mammalia; order Primates; family Pitheciidae; genus Cacajao; species Cacajao melanocephalus. The sequence goes on along the minus strand of CAUYLG010047099.1, from coordinate 1,733 downwards.
GAAGAATCACATGAACCCAGGAGGCAGAGGCTGCAGTGAGCTGAGATCGCACCACTGCACTCCAGCCTGGGTGACAGAGCAAGACTCTGTCTCAAAAATTAAAAAAAAAAAAAAAAAAAAAGGCTGGATACAGTGTTACACCTGTAATCCCAGCACTTTGAGAGGCTGAGGTAGGAGGACTGCTTGAGGCCAGGAGTTTGAGACCACCCTGGGCAACATAGCAAGACCCATCTCTATTAAAAAAGTAAAATACAGCTGGGAGCAGTAACTGTCGCCTATAATCCCAGCACTTTGGGAGGCTAAGGCGGGCAGATAGCTTGAGCCTAGGAGTTCCAGATAGGCCTGGGCAACATGTTAAGACCCTGTCTCTACAAAAAATACAAAAATTAGCCAGGCATGGTGGTGCACACCTATAATCCCAGCTACTCAGGGGGCTGAGGTAAGAGGATGGCTTGAACCTAGAAGGTTGAGGCTGCAGTGAACTGTGATTGCACTACTGCACTCCAGCCTGGGTGACAGAGTGAAACCCTGTCTTAAAATAAATAAGTAAATTGAATAAATAAATAAAAACTAAAATACAAGAGAACTGGATGCAGAGCCTGTACCTGTAGTCCCAGCTACTCAGGAGCTGAGGCAGGAAGATCACTTGAGCCCAGGAATTGGAGGTTGGTGTACGCCATGATTCTGCCTGTGAATAGCCACTGCATTTCAGCATGGTCAACACAGCAAGACTCCATCACTAAAAAAAAAAGAAACAGAAAAAGAAAAAAAAATCCAGAAAAGGCAAAACAATAAGGACAGAAAGAAAATGAGCATGAAGAAACATTTTGGTGTGATGAAAATGTTCTAAAACTGGATTATGGTGATGATTGAATAAATGTGTTAAAACTCTTTGAACTGTACAATTAAAATGGGTGAATTCTATGGTATGTAAATAATAGGTCACTAAGCCATTAACCTTTTTTGTTTATTTGTTTGAATTAAAACACAAACAAAAACACAGCAACTGAATAATTCCTAGTTCAGAAATGGCAAAGGGGTCCAGGTGTGGTAGCTCACACCTGTAATCCCAGCACTTTGGGAGCCGAGGTGGGTCGATCACTTGAGGTCAGGAGTTTAAGACCAGTTTGGCCAACATGATGAAATCCTCCCTCTACCAAAACTATTAGCCGGGTGTGGTGGTACGCACTTGTAATCCCAGCTACTCAGGAGGCCGAGGCAGAAGAATTACTTGAACCTGGAAAGCAGAGGTTGCAGTGAGCCAAGATCATGACACTGCACTCCAGCCTGGGCAACAGAATGAGATTCTGTTTCAAAAAAACAGCAAAAAAGAAATAAATGGCAAAGGGTAGGATGGGAGGCAAAAGGATGGGGAGGAGGGGCCTGCAACAAAGCCAGTGTCAGCCTTATGTCCCAAAAAAAAATCAGTAAAAATTGAAATGCCCCAAACCATTAGGAAATAAGTCATATTATATAATATGACTTATTTTATATATAATACATTTTTATAAATATATATTTATTATATATTATATATATTATACATATATTAATATAATTATATAATTATACTATAATCTAATTATATTATATAAGTATATAATTATATTATAATTATAATTATAATATTATATTTATACTTATATATAATTATATTATAATTATATATAGATATAATTATAATATAATTATATATAAGTATAAATATATTATATTATATATAGATATAATTA
>CAUYLG010047098.1:0-27537 GCA_963573385.1 Cacajao melanocephalus | reverse complement strand
GAACTCCTGACCTCAGGTGATCCACCCACCTCGGCCTCTCAAAGTGCTGGGATTACAGGAGTGAGCCACCGTGCCCGGCCCGAGCAATCTCTATTGAGTCCATACAACTAAATCTGCCAACCCAAAAAGAGTCAAACTGTTTACTTTTTCTAAAGTCAAGGCAAATTCTGGTATACTAATATAAGCATGGTGCCCATGAGTTTCTAAAGAAATGTATTTACTCACTAACACTTTGCAGTTAGCTCTGCTAAATGATGAAATAAGATACTAATCTAGAATAATTTATACATACTTGCACTATACAATACCTGATGACATTCAGTGATATTCACTGAAGACCATATAACTTGAAGTAACTTCACACATCTTATGTAAAAGATATGTAATATGTAATATTGTATTATACAATATTGCATTCATTTTTTTCTGAGTGTAACAAGAAAACATTTAAGCAGGAAACGTTTCTGAAAAACTTGCATAAATCAAATTCTAACAAATCAAAAGGTATTTTACTTAAAAATTTAGTATGAAAGAATTCTATAGTGAATATAAAAAAGAAAGTCCAAGAATTACTAGAATGTTTCCATCATTTTATCCAGAAAACTCTCCAAGAGTACTGCAGAGGAAAGAATGGATGGAAATGGGAAAACCTTGGGAACAGAAATTAAGATGGCATGCAGAGTCGAGGCAGAAGAATGCCATTTAACCTTTTAAAGGCATGTTTCCATTCCCAAAGACACCTAGCTACCCAAATGCATTTTAATCAATGAAGCAAGGCATCCCAGTGTTCCTCAACCATTCCCAACCATTTTACTTAAATTTATAGAGACACATACGCATGCAAGAGAAAATAATGAATAAGAGAACAAAATATTTAGAAGATCAATGATATTCCACAGCCTCTAGTATGAATAAACCTCATCTCCACACTCCTTTTACAAGGACAGAGTTTAACCTGGTGACTCTAGAGTGGACTGGCCTGCATTCTGATCCTGAAGAGATATGAGGCCAGAAGCCCCCAATCCATCACACTCCCAGTGGACTTCAGAATTAGCCCATACTCTAGAGACACACACAAACACATAGCAATTCTCTGGCTCTCTCACCCCCTACCCCTAAGAATCAAAATCTTGAGGTACAGGCACTTTTTAAATGAATTTTCTTGAGCACACTTGACTAAGAACTACTGTCTTTACTTTTCATACATCAAAAAGAGGCGTACTTTACTGCTGGAGAACTGTAACATCTTATTTATGTGGCACTGGCCTAAGAATAAAAGTGGTCCCTACAAGTACATTTGCTAGATAACTAAAGTGTAAAGAAGTACCAAAATCGGTTATGTTGGCTGTTTGGGATAGAAATTTTCCTTAAATGAATCACCATACTTCCTAGTCTTATTATAAGCACAATCAACCTTTTCCAAGGTATTGCCACAGCAAATTATCTGGCAGTTCTGTAATACAATAACAGTCTTAGGTACTATGTAGCTAGATCAATCCAAAACAGCTCTCCTTTTGTAATCTATTTTTTCCTCTGCCTTTTCTTTTATTACCTTGAGCAAAAATCTTCCCCTCACCCCTAACGTACTACAGGCTTTGAAACAGTACCAAGCTTCACCAGAAAAAAGCACATATTATCATTCTGTCTCCACTATGGACAGAGTTCTAGATACTGTAAGCTACTGGTTAATCTTCAGATAAAGGATGACTTAAACGTGGTTGATGAAAATTAATGGGAGTACAGAAGACCACAATATGTCACCCTAAAAATATGCCTCTTTGGCATAGGGATTGTTTTGAGCTGAAGGCAACTAACAAAGAGTAGATGCAGGAAAACTTTCTGTCCACCCTCTATTGCCTAGAAGCAGGATATAAATGTATAAAGACAAAAGGAGCCCATCCCACCTCCCTCCACCAGTGAGGACAAAGACTACCCACTGAAGAGAGCTTCAGACCTTTCCAGGCCTCTAGATGGCACCAGAGGAATCTACACTGCCAAGCTCGACTAAGGAGCCGCATCTGCCATTTGAGAAGCAATGAGACTGTTAGAAGCATTTGCCACCCTTAGAGACTCAAAGTCCTTTTCCTTTATCTTGTCACTTCTCTAAAAACTTATTGTTCTTTGTTGAAGATTAGCTGAACTTCAAAGCCACCTCTTTGAAATTACTCACTCTCTGGGTATCTTCATATCTCCATGTATATATGTATATATATCTCCATGTATATACAGGAAAGGCAAGTAGCTTAAGGTCATAAATGGAGAAAAAGCAAGCTGTTTCTTCAAAAACTTGGGGGTTTAATGCAAAACATTAAAAACAGCACACTGCACGTATCTGTCTACAGCTTGTACTTCCCCCCCTCAACTCAGAAATGTGCCTGGGAGCTATCGCTATCAAAACAAATAACTCTTCTTCATTTTTTCAATTGCTGCATTGATAGTCCACATTTTATTTGGCCATTCTCTACTGGATCACTTCTCATTTTTTGCCATTATAAAAAATGATGTATTTGCAGAAACAGCCTTGCTCATGCCTCCTGCCTCCTGCATACATGCAGTAGATTCTCAGGTCAAACTGCTCAGTCATAATATATAAGCATTTTTAAACATTGATGGTACCAAAGAATTCTCTAAGGTGATGATTTCATATATGGAATATGTACTTTAATAAACTTTTTTCTGTTGTTAGAGTTTTATTACAGGATTCCATTTTAACTAAAAAAAACAAGGGTTGAGGAAAGAATTACTTTCCTCCCCTACAGTGGTAAAACAAAACTGCCATCTTAAAAAAGTTATATATGTCCATTAAACAAAAAGTAGAAAACTCAGCAAAGTAGGAAGAAGTAAGAGTATATCCACCAAACTTAAACACACAATTCCAGAATGTCTTTCCTAAAAACTTTTTTGATTTTGCTTACCTGTTCAATTACGGTTTTCAACCACCACTGAGGACCCATCAACGTTATAGCTGCAATGATTTTGGCATGCAGGACTCCAAGTGCCCAGTCCTAGTGTAAAAAAAACCATTTAACAGATTTCTATTGTTTTTTAACAATAAACCCAGCAGATAGGCTGTATAATTTTCTTACATTATTTCACATCAAAATAGAAGTTCTACAGGATTGGAAACAATTTTACAAAAGACTAACATATACTGAAAACCCAGAGAATATTTTTTCTCCAACAGCTGAAATTCAATGTTTCCATCAAAAATCGTTCTTCTATCTTTTAAAAATCTATATGGTTTTCCCAAGAGTTAGAAAAAAGTCTGGACATTAATGGAGATCTCAAAAAGCAAACAAAATAAATGCCAAGATTTTATTTCAAACTATCTTTAGGTGATTTCATTGGTTTCAACCGAGCTGATTTATGTCAAATTAAAGACTGTGGAGCAAAGTTTGGCCATTCTAAAGGCTTACAGATAGCATCTAGATTGAAGCATTTGTGGGAACTGTTACTAGGTTCCTCCTCATGGTGCAATGGACTCTTGGCCTGCCCACTCTCCAACTCTCCACCGGGCAGTCAGAGTGATGACTACCTCCTCCCTCCCCATCACACCCTTTCCCAACCACCAAGTATCTTTTTAAATGCAAATCAGATCATGAATGTAAACTTCCCTGCTTAACAACCCTAAAGTCCTTAGCAAGGCACACAGAACCCTTTACAACCTGGTCTCTATCTAGCTTATTTAAAAAAAAAAAAGAAAGAAACCACATGTGACATTTAGACTGATTCTTACATAAAACCAACATCTTTACAGAGAAGACTGGAGTCCTTTGGGATCTATCTTAAATCCTGATCCCTCCCCAGTAATAACTACTATTAGTTTTGGGTACATACCAACCATGATTTTCCCCATGCATTTGTCTGTCATATATATATATATATATATCTGGAATATAGTCATCTATATCTCAAAAAAATATTTACTATCATTTTTATACAGACTTTGCTCAGACTGTTAATTCTCCTCTTCACTGTCTACTATCTTGAGGCCAATGTTCCCATTTCTTTACTGGTTTGATTGGTTAGTCTTCTAAGGATCTTCTTCAAATGGAGTGAGAGGTTGATACAAACACTGAATTCTTGAATACCCTCAAATATCAATCTTCATCCTGATAAGTGAACAGCTAAATGATTTTTTGTCTGGGTAGAGGAAGCTTGATTTTTGTCCCTTTTATCTCAGCTGTCTACAAATTCTCTAATATCTTATGATTTTCAGTACTATAGAAAAAAAGTCCAATGACAGTGTGGTTTTTTTGAAGCTTGTATACCCAAGTAAGTGTTTCTCTCTTGAATCTCAATCTTACCAAATCTGGTGAGCCCTTTCAACCTACGGAATCAGATCTTTCTTCAATTCAATTAAATTTTCTCCTAGTTTTGTTTCAATGCTGCCTCACATTTGCTCCTTCTGGAACCCCCATTATCAGTAGGCTGTCTCCTAGATGTTTCCTCCAAAACCCTTCTCTTTCTCCTCAATTTCCTCTTCCATTTTGCTCAGTGCTTTGCATTAATAATCTTCAAGGCCTCCAAGTCAAGCCCAGTGGTGACTGTCCACATCTTTTTTCACTACTAGATTTGTCTGAAATCCATGTCATAGAGCTCCACAACTGCGTTCTGTGTTAGAGCTGCTGTTCGTGTGCACGTGCGAACATACTGCACTTGGTGTCCTGTGTGTTTGCTCTTCTCTGTGGAAGCTCATGGCTCTGCAAGCAGTTGTCTGTCAAACTGGCTTGTGTTCTGACTGCTCAGCCTTAACTTCCTTTCTGTGGCTGCTGAGTCTCCTGCATATAAAGAACTCGTTATAATTTCCTCTGCAGTCTCAAAGAGGCTTGGGCCTGGCTGAGAATATCCTAAAGGGCTTCAAAAGGATCTTTTACCTCTTCAGACCTTCAGAATGGCTGTCCAAACAGTCTCCTACTGAGGAATATGAAGAAAGCTTCCCTGCTTTTTCTACACCCTTCCAGGCTCATGGGCAGAGAAGATGTAACCCACCAATTCAGCCTTCCCTTGGCCTTTTGGGAGTCCAGCAGACACCCAAATGAAATTGTTTACCCAAGGAGGTCCCTGATCACTGCAATTCACGCTCTCTAAAACCCCACTGTTTTGCAGTCCTTTCTCGCCAGACAAGACACACCATACTAGCTCCTCTGCTAGAATTCCAGGTGGGCCCACTATCTTACAGAGCTGCAGCCACTTGATGCAGGAAAGGCAAGTAGCTTAAAGTCATGAATGGAGAAAAAACAAGCTGTTCCTTCAAAAACTTGGGGGTTAAATGCAAAACATTAAGGACAGTACACTGCACGTATCTGTCTATAGCTTGCGTTTTCCTCCCACTCAGAAACATGGGTGGGAGTTATCGATATCAAAACACATAACTCTACTTCATTTTTTCAACTGCTGCATTGATAGTCCATATTTTATCTGGCCATTCTCTATTGGTGAACATCTGGATCACTTCTCATTTTTTGCCATTATAAAAAACGATGTATTTGCAGAAACAGCCTTGCTCATGCCTCCTGCATACATGCAGTAGATTCTGAAAAGTCAACTGCTGAGTCATAATCTATAAGCATTTTTAAACTTTGATATTACCAAAGAATTCTCTAAGATGATGATGATTTCACAGGCAATGCTAAGTACTATAAAGACCACCAAAAATACAAGTATAACTAGAACAAGCTGCATTTATTTCTCATTGCAACAGGGGAGTAACACGCATGGAGAATTTGGGGCCCCTCAGAAAGAGTGTGCTAGAAAGGGCTTATTACAGGATTTCAGCTTGTGTTAGGAGTCTGAGGGAGGATTTAAGGAAGCAGGAATTTGCTCTGTATCAGATGCTATTAGAAAGCAGAGCAATCTGTGAATGGTTATCTTAATAAATAAATCTTATCTAGAAAATGGGGCAGAAGCTAAAACTGTAATTGGTAATGAAGGAGCAGCCAATCATGTTAGCCAGTAAAGGGGAATGTTTGGTCATTTTTGTGGTCTGAATAATGCTCATGTTCTGTCTCTGTCCAGACATGATTGCAGAGGGCCTTGGTTTTGTCTTCCTCTATCATGATCAGAGTGATGGGGTATGATGTCAAGGCTGCTTTGCCCTTTTTCAGGGCTGCATATTGCATAACATTAAAAGGCAGATAGTATCTGCTTGTCTCATTTGCAGCAACACTATGCTTGATCACTGACTGGGTTAGGGTATTGTCAGCCTGACCCCTCCGCTAGTTGTGTGTTTCCCTTTGAGCCCATCAAGTAATTCATAAGATGACACTTTGCCACCATGCAAACAACCACTGCAATGATATCATAACATACCTGCAAATTCTTTTCCCATCATGTGGTAGGGGGTCTATGGCCTCTTTCCTTGAATCTTAGCCAACATTTGTTACTTGCTTATACTCAGTAAAATGTAGTAAACAGTCATGCTATAGGGCTTCTGACATGGAGTCATAAAAGATGATGCAGCTTCTTGCTTGTGGGGTCACTCATTCCCCTGAACTACAACGTAAGAAGCCCAAGTACCTTGAGGTTACTGAGTTATGAAGGAGTAACTCCAGTCAACAGCCCCAGATAAGTAGCAACCAACAACAAGCATCAACTCTCACACTGTTGAGTGATGATACCTCCGAATGATTCCAGCCATAACTGTTAAATAATTCCCAGCCATTGAATCTTCCCAGCTGAGGCCCCAGATATCACAGAGCAGAGAAAAACCAATATGCAGTCTTAATATCTGACTCACAGACTACGGACAAAATTAAAATGGTTGTTTTAAGCCACAAAGTTGTGGGATAACTTGTTATACAGCAATAGCAACTGAAGATCAATCAATCTGTCATCTGTTGGGGCCAACATCCATTAACAATCCTTGTTAGAATCAATTATTTTGTTAGCTTTTACAAAATAGTATTTTTCTAATTGTGTTAATCTCTCTACCTTCATTTGCTGGCATTTTTCTGTAAAAACAAGATAGCTCTTTCCTTCAATTACTGATACTATTTGACTACCCTGGAATACGGCTCTTACAGAAAGGCGTAACATATGCTTAATTAGATCCTCTTCAACTTACAATGATGTTAGGTCCTGATAAACACATCTTAAATTGAAAACACCGTTAAGTCAAAAATGCATTTAATACATCTAACCTACAGAACATCATAGCTTAGTCCAGCCTATCTTACATCTGCTCGAAACACTGACATTAGCCTACATTTGGGCAAAAGCTTCTAACACAAAACCTATTTTATTTTTTGCCTTGTAGTGTAACTGAGGCCTAACAAAGTCTATTTTATAATTACGTAGTGAATAGCTCCTGCAATTTACTGAACACTGTACTGAAAGTGAAAAACAGAATAGCTGTATGAGTACTCAAGTACAGTTTCTACTGAATGCGTATTGCTTTTAACTATCAAAAAGTTTAAAAGTCACAAATCAAAACAGAAGTCACAAATCAGGTCTGTACTTCTTTGTGTTACTCATTTCTCACCTATTGTAGTCTATGAGCCAGACAGCCTACACAGGAGGCAGTTCCCCACATATGCATGCCATGTCTCACTCCAGGTCTGCCGGTCGGCGCCCTTGGGGAATATACTTCTTCATTTCCTACCCACTTCTCTGTACTCCACTAGTTAGGCTGGCTTAGATATTATTATCTCTTACGGAAAACCATACCTGAAACTCCCAAAGCTAGGTGAAATACTTCTCCTACACAATGCCATGGTTCCTTGTGCTTCCCCTGATCACACCACACAACACCTGTGTACCTGTCTAGCTTTCCCATCAGAGTGTAAATTCCTCTGGAAATTCTGCCCTAGCCTCATTTTCATCTAGGTGATACAATATAGGGTGTGGGTACACATTAAAAGCACTTAAATAATATCTTCTGGTAAAATGAAGTTTGTGGAGTTCTCCATCTGGAAAGCAGAGAAAGGGAAATATGGCTCAAATAATTTTCATTTTCTGAAAAATCCATTGCAATACACTGAGAGAAAAACAAACCTAAAAAACCTTTGAATGACTCAAGTCAATGCCTAGCTCTTTCCCCACAATACCTACTGAGAACTTGAGATATTAATTCTATAGTATTAAAAACCTCAGGCTCTACATAGAATAGAAAAGTTCAATTTCTTTTTCCATGAGCTTTAAGACCTTATCTGTGACTTACATGGTTTCCCTCGAGATGCTCTTAGGGTTTTGTTTGTTTGTCTTAAGACAGGGTCTCACTCTGTCACCCAGGCTGGAGTGCAGTAGCATGATCTCAGCTCACCGCAACCTTGGCCTCCCAGGCATAAGGCATAAGCGATACTCCCACCTCAGCCACTTGAGTAGCTGGGACCACAGGCCCACACCACCACGGTTGGCTAGTCTTCTGTATTTTTGGTAGAGACAGGATTTCACCATGCTGTCCAGGCTAGCCTTGAACTCCTGAGCTCAGGTGATCCACCTGCCTTGGCCTCCCTAAGTGCTGGGATTATGGGTGTGAGTCACCACACTCAGCCAGAATACTCTTTTTAATGAATCTGTGACTTTGTGAGAAAACACGCTATAATAATTCAAAAGTATTAAAGCCTCCAAGTCAAAAGGAGTAAGACTCACTCTACCTCAAAGGTGAAAAAAATCAATACCTATTAGTTTGCATTTTCAAATATTAGAGAAGCTTAGGTGAACAGTTAGTAACAATATAACCTATAAAGTAAGCTCTTTTAAAGGAGTTATTAAGACCTACATATTTCTGAAACAACAGATCAATTAGACAGCATTACTTAAACAATTTTGTAAGGTTCCTAAAATTAAAAATAAATAAATAAATGAAGAGTCTTTCTAAACCAGCTGCTTAAAATCACCTAAAATAATTAAAAACTCATTTTTTTCCTTTTTCATCTCCGTTTTCTTTTTTTGAGACAGGCTCTCACTCTGTCGCCCAGGCTACAGTGCAGTGGTATGAACACAGCTCACTTCAGCCTCAACCTCCTGGACTCAAGCGATCCTCCCACCTTAGCCTCCCAAGTAGCTGGGACCAGAGGCGTGAGCCAATTTTTTGTAGAGACTAGGTCTTGTCACGTTGCCCCGGCTGGTCTCGAAATCCTGGGTACAAACAATTCTCCCACCTCGGCCTCCCAAAGTGCTAGGATTACAGGCGTGAGCCACATACGTGGCTAGGATTACTTTCTGATTCCAAATCCTTAATAAAATAACATGAGCAAAAGATATACATTTACCTGCCATGGATAAAAAAGAGGAGTCTGATCCAAGGGAACTCTCAGGGGAGCAACGATGACCAGCTCAAACAGGAGCCCCAGAAGGAGAGGGACAACTCCAGCCAACAGCACCGCAACTATCAAAGTCTTCATGATCTATTAGGAAACAGGAGACCATATCATTAAAGAGGGTCTTTCTGACTGAGTCAAACTCTATTTCCATTTTGAGGTTTAAGACTTGATGCCTAACAGAGCAACTACAGTCATCTCTCAATGTCCACGAGGACTGGTTTTAGGACCCTTGCAGATAACAAAACCTGCAGGTGCTCAAGTCTCTTACACAAAAAGCGCGCAGGAGGCTGGGCTGTTTTTTCTCACAATCCAATTCTCAGGACTAGGTTTCTGTTTGTCCAAGAAAAGCCACTGACTGGCCAAGGCCCCTGCTCTAGCAGTGGCCCACCCATACACAGGCTGATCTGTGAACCTTGAAGTGGACTGGTACCCGGGAAGGGCTCTGCACAATCCTAACGTAATAAAACTGATCAAACTGGCTCCCTCAAAGAACAGCATGGTCCAGCAGAACTTACTGTACTGAGAGTGTGCATGTGTGTGTGCATGCACATGCATGCTCATGTGCATGTATTAAAAAAAAAAATACTACTAAGTGATCCAGTAAAAATTTAATGTATACATACACTTTAAAAAATACAGATGGGGTTTTGCTTTGTTGCCCAGGCTGGTCTCAAACTCCTGGGCTCAAACAATCTTCCCACCTCTACCTCCCAAAGTGCTGGGATTACAGGGATATGCCACTGTGTCTGGCCTGTTTTTCTTTTAAACCTCAAATACATCTGAATGTAGGACTTTGAACAAGAATGAACCAGAAAGCCACTATTTTAAAAGAATATTCCTTCTAATTCAAAAAATCAACTATTGAAACAATATAATAAGGAAATAAATGTGCAAAAAAACAGAATTTAAGATGATGACTGGAAATATATTCACTATTCTTAACAGACAAGATTAATCTTTTATTACAAAAACGTACCATGAGAGACCACTCTTTAACCTTCTGGAAGATCACTCTGCGTCCCTGAGGCATCCATGCCACCAGCACCGTCACAGCCCTTATGGTTAGCCAGCAAACATAGAGACCACAAGCAGCTGTGTAGAGCTCATGGATTTTGGCAGTCCCAGTCCAAAATGACATTAACCAACGGCCAGCAAATACTGAAAATAGAAAAGCTGATAAATGAGAATGTGGCTAGGTAAAGAGAATTGTAATCTTCATGTTGTTCTATTAGTATTTTCACATTAGGAAAAAGATACCACATTCAATATATCAATGTCTTCATCAAAAAAAAAAAAAAAAAAAAAGACAAAAACCACAACATCTGAAGAGTACATTATTATTTGATGAAATCAACCAAAACAAAGTAAGCTAAATGGAAGCAAATACTCCTGGGAAATGCACTCTGATTTGTCATGCCAATTACTTTTTCTTTTAGGTCTAAAAAAGCTTTTGGGAGAATACATGTTTTTGTTGTTTTTATCACCAAATGAAACTTTTATGAAAATAATGGGACAAAAGAGGGGAATTTCTTCCTTTTGTGATGTCAGTACTTTTAACGTTTAGGAACATTACAAATAATTTAGAGTAACTTTCTTCCAATTGGCTCATTCATCAACACAGAAAACTACGCTTATTTTGATAAGAAGTGGGCACAATAACGTTCTAAAGCACAATAATCAAACAATACTATATTAATTTTCTTTAAAAGAAAAAGAGTAACTGAATACACTGGAAAATGTGAAAGATGGATCTGAAAGCAGTCTAAGGCACTGCCTCATACAAAAAGTTTTTAGGAATAAACTCTACAGTGTCCCACAACAATCACTTGAGTACAATCATTTACATAATTTAGTAACTTACTTTACATTGATTACTTCTCAATATGCTAGAGAGAACAGCAGGACTCAAATTTCCAGTGTAATTTTTCCTACTGATTGCCTTCCTAATATGGCACTATAATTTCTGTATTCCTAAAAGGAGCTACAGACCTAACTGAGGTGGGATGATTGCTTGAGTACAATAGTTCAAGGCTGCAGTAAGCTATGATCACACCACTGCCCTCCAGACTGGGGAACAGAGCAAGACTGTCAAATAACTAAATAAATAATCTTAATGACGCTATTAGCTGAAGGCTAGGACAAGCTCATACCTGGTAAAGTAAGGCAGATGAGGCTGGCAATCAGTAATGTTATACACATGAAGACAATCAACAGAAATATCTGCAAGGTAAAACATAAAGAGTGCATAAATAGTGAACATGTGCTAAATGTATTTTATCAAAGAATCAACATAATCTTCCCATTAAAAAGAAACTGCACGTATTTGTGTTGCCAAGTTTCCTGCAATTTCACATAAATTTTTTATTTTCAGTAAAATTACCTATGATTTAGGTCAAAATGAAAATAAGTATCCATTCTCACATAATCAGATACATCCCACAAGTAAAAGGCAAATAATATGTTTTAATCAGAGAGCATAAAAATAAACCATTCAGCTTGTTATTAAAACATTATAAATTAAAAACATTCACCTTTTAATCAAACAACAGCGCTATCCAATTAGAATGTTCTATGATGACAGAAGTGTCTAGATATTCACTGCTCAATGCAATAGCCACTAGGCCACATGTGGCTACTGAGCATTTGATATGTGATTAGTGTAAATGAGTAATGGAATTTTTAATTTTATTTAATTTTAATTAAATTGAAATGTAAATAGCCATGTAAGCTTGTGCTCCTGTACTAAGTTGGTATGGTGTGGCTGTGTCCCCACCCATATCTCACCTTGAACTGTAATAATCTCCACATGTCAAAGGCAACGCCAAGTGGAGATAACTGAATTATCGGGCAGTTTCCCCTATACGGTCCTCATGGTAATGAATCAATCTCACCAGATCTGATGGTTTTTATACATGGGAGTCCCCCTGCACAAGCTCTGTTGCCTGCTGCCATGTAAGATATGACTTTGTTCATTATTCACCTTCAGCCATGACTGTCAGGCATCCCCAGCCATGTGGAGCTTTGAGTCAATTAAACCTCACTCCTTTATAAATTACCCAGTCTCAGGTATTTATTAGCAGTGTGAAAACAGACTAATACAGAAGTGCAGATAAAAAGGGATCACACAGAGAGGAGGAACCCAGTCTCCCTGAGCAGAAAGCCAACAACTGTGGCTTGCCTGCTACCTTACCAGGTTCATCTCCACAAGACCAGAAGGCAGAGCTCTGGTGGGAAGCCTGAAAAGGACAGATGACAAAATCCAGGAGATTCTGAGGCTCCGTCAGCATTAACTGCCTGAAAAGTCATTTACTGATTCTGTCTCTAATCTGGCCACAAAGTAACTCTTGCTCAGAAGGCTTTTTTTGTCTCTGGAGAGGTGAAAGAGCTGAGTAAAGACCAGGGTGGAAAAAAGGGAGCCGACTATGAGGTCTGCTATTAAGATTAAGAGATAAAGACAAAGATGACCTTCATGCTTTCTTCAGGGTTATGCAGCAAAGTCCTCTAGAAGAAGCCACCGAATCAGGAACAGAGATATGCCCCTCAAGGGGACAAAGGAGCAGAAGAACAATTCAGTGAGTACAGACACTTGCAGAGATGGTGCTCAAGGCACTCCATTATCTGGTTCCTGCCCATCCAAGAGCCTTATCTCCCACCACTCCTCTTGTCCCTCACCTCTTCCATGGCCCCTCATCTCTCCCCTTGTTCCTCACCACTCCTGGACACAGACCTCATCCTCTAAATATATTCAATTAGGCCACATGCAGTGGCTTACACCTGTAATCCAGAACTTTAGGAGGCTGAGTCAGATGGACTGCTTAAACTAAGAGTCTGAGAACAGCCTGGGCTACATAGCAAAACCCCATTTCAACAAAAAATATAAAAATTGGCCAGGCGTAGGAGCATGCACCTGTGGTCCCAGCTAATCGGACAATTCAGGGTAAGAGAATCATTTGAACCCAGGAGGATAAGGCTACAGTGAGCCATGATCGCAACACTACACCCCAGCCTGGGCAACAAAGCAAGACCCTGTCTCAAAAACAAAACAAAACAACACAACTCCGTTATCTGCAATTCTAAGCCTACCATGTCATGTGCCCTAGTCCTGATATATTCCTGGAATTCCCCTTCCCACCTCCTTTTTTCTTACTCTCTGCCCGGCCTCTCAATGTTTAAGATAGTTCAGGCGCCACCTATTCCAGGAAGATTCCTTTGGGCTCATATTAAGAATGAGTGGTTCTTGATTGAAGGAGTCACAGCACCCATGGTAAACACCCACCATTAGAACCCAAATCCGTCACTGCTTTTCTCACTTCTCTGAGTAGACTGTAAGCTCTTTCTGAGCAAAGATCACGTATGCTCTCTGTATCCTCACGGACACTGAAAATATCAATCACAGACACTCAAAACATGTTTGCTGAATGACTGAATGGACATATGTCACCCACAGTAATCTACAAAGGTATAATGACTATTTTTACAAAAACAAATGTGAGGGTGAGAGGTTAAATAATCTAAGTTTTTAAAATGATCTGAATCACAAGCCTATCTCATTATTAAAGAGCATTTAAAAATAATAGACGATATAAATGAAGGATGACTTCATTGTAATCATATAGCAGTCATCAGCTTACATTTCTAACAAAATTCTGAGTTGCACAAAGACTGATCACTTGCTCACAGAATAGGTACCTTCTTAACCAGTATTGCCTTCAGTTTCCTCAGCTATAAACATGAAGTTATTGCCTATACTTTGCAGTATTTGGGTGGAGATTAAATGAGACAACATCAAAATACCCATTCTAGTTCCTGACACATTACTGAACTGTATCAATAAATAACATTAGTTTCTTATTTACTCTAGAGTCTTTTCCACTTAAATAGGGAGCAAGAGCCCGGGGAATCCCAACTTTACATCTTTAAAATGTAATAAACTTACCTGATCATTTACAGTACATAATGAGGGTAATAAACTGTGGTACATGTGTATGCAAAGGACTGGATGCTAACAGCACCAATTCTCAACGGCAATTTGAAAAAAAAAAATCTCTGTATCTGATTAAGTCTGCATAGTACCTACCCTGAGTGGAAAATTTAAAGGTCGGCGGTAAGGCTGAAAGCCAACAGGCCCTCCCTGCTGGAGTATGGCTTGATGGGCTGCATGCAGGCCTTCCCCCACCACAGGAATAGCGTTGTTATTTCGAGCATGTTGATTATTGTTGACTTGTTGATTTGCACTGTTCTCATTTTCTTCCTGGTCTCCCAATAAGTAAGAATGAAGATCCCTGTGCAAAAATTACATCAGTAACAAGTCTCATTTCAGGTCAAAATAAAATGGCAGACATGACACTCATTTTCTTCATATTTACTAGTAAGGGTAGAAAATGTACAGTGTAGAATCTGTATACCATATTATTACCACATTTTGGTCTAAATGTTCATACCTGCTTTAAATGAAACTGTTCTAAATTTAACGTTAATCAACTTGTAGAATACCCCATACCCCATAAATTCAACCTATTTTATGTTTTCTTCAGCCAGTATCCGAGAAGAAATCAGTAACTGAAAGAAAAAAGTACAACATACAAAATACTTACAAGTACACTTGTAAGCACAAGGTGTAAGTACATACTTAGAATGTATAATACAGTTAAGGATCTACAGGAGGAAAAGAAAATTTTCTTCTCTACAGAGGGCTACTGCAACATGTAGCTACAAGCTATAAATCTGTAAAACTTCCAAGCTATAAATCAGTTAGGACAAAAATGAGACTGGGAGAGAAAGCAGTTAGAGAAGGACAGATGTTCAATCAAATATAACCAAATCTGTACTTCATCTTTAAGATACCTAAAAGATGCCAAATATTTTCTGAACAACTTTGAAAGATTCAACTTTTAAATCGAGTATATAAAGCTTGAAAAAAGAATAAATGCAACGTGTTCACTGAAAGACTGAGCAATTAAATCTGAGAAGAAACCACTTACCAGGTTATGAACACTAAATAAAGGTGAGTTAGTTGGTTTACATAAAGGTAAATTGGTTTGTTTTTAATGCGCTAAAAAAAAAAAGCTCACTGCATGAAAGCCAGACCAGCAGCAAATCTCCGTAACAAGGCAAAAATAAGCATACATTCTCCATGAAAGAATGGACAATGATAAGCAAAAAACATTTTATTTAGAAGTATTGTATCACTTGCAGATATTACTAAATTTTCTTACTAAAACTAATTTTTCTTGAGTGGGCCATGGAATATACTTTTCCCAGAAAGATTATTCAGTAATCACAAATGACATGCATGTACAAGGAATCAGCTGCCCATACTCACAGCAAGTATCCGGCGGTCACGGTCCACGCTCGCACCAGCCCCTTCAGCCACTGTCTCGTGTGTCCCTGTTCAAGTAATGCTGGTAAGACAACCTGAAGCAGAAGCAGCTCGAGAGACAGTTCACTCACTGGAGCATCACTGAAAGAGCCAGGATTTATAATGTGAATTGTATTTTGCATATGACTATATTATATTAAAATATTTAATGGGATTACAACAAAACTCCTTAAGAGTCTAATAAACTTACTGTCTTTATTACCTCTCCTTTATCTCTCCAACTCAGTGAGGCTTTTCCCACAAACGCCACCAAAACGCTTCTGATAAGGGTCACCAATGACCTTCATTTTGCTAAATAGATGGTTAGGTCTTGGTTCTCTCCTCATTTGCTGTATCAGTAGCAGGTTACACAAAAGGTCACTCCTTCCTTTTACACTTCATATCCAAACAGCCAAAGAATCCTTTTGACTGTACCAGAACAATATCCTAAAAATTTCTCATGGCTTCCACTGCTACCTCCCCTTCATCTCTGCCACCCTCACCTCTCACCAGGATCATTGCATTATCCTCCCAGCTGGCTTCCTGCTTCTGCCCTAGCCACTCCAACCCAGTTTCCTCTCATCACAGCAGTCAGAACGATCCTCTTTAAACCAAAGTTAGATCACTCCTTTGCTCAAAGCTTTCCAAGAGCTCCTCAACGCACTCAAGTACAAGCCAAAGTGCTTATAATGGCCTACAAGGCTCTCTAGGAGGTGGCTCTCCACGACCTCTCTGGCTTCAGGGCCAATTACCTTGCCTTCCTCCTCCTATTGCACACAAACTGGCCTCCCTGCTGGTCCTCAAACAGACCTGGGCACCACTGCACCTACTTTCTGCATGGATATTCCGCCTTCAGGGATCCACATGGCTCACTGTCTCTTCAACTCCTTCAGGGCTTTCCTCAACTGCCACCTCCTCAGGTCTTTATCAGTCACTCTTCCTAAACTGTAACCTCATCCTGCCCACTCTCTATCCCCTTTTCCAACTTTAATTTTCCCTCATAGCACTTATGACCACTTGGCATCACTGTATATTTAATCTATTTTAATGTCTATCTCCACCATTAAAACGTAAGCTCTACTAGAACAGGATTTTTTCTTGATTCTGTTTTGTTCACTGTTACATCCCTAGTACTCTGTAAAGTAACCTGCATATAATGGGCTCTCAATTTTGTTTAATGGATGAATGAACTAAATACTGCTATAGCACAAACACTCTGCTAATCTTCTAGGTATAACTGATCACCACAATGAGTTTATCCCAACAACATATAAAGCTCAACTTGTGTGTGTTTCCTAGTTCTCATTATGACTGGACCCTCCAAATCTATAAAAATCCTAAGTGTAGAAAAATAAAGTTTTATTATAAAAGAATAACAATTTTAAAAGTCATAAACTGATGCTGCATTTTAAACTACTTACTGGCATTTTTTTCTGCCATGTTAAACAATCAGGATATAAATATTTCCCAATTCTAATTTAATAAAATACAAATTTGAGATTTTACAGTGTGTACAATAAACCTTTTGTTTTTGAACAATCATGTTCCTATGCAAAGCATTAAGATCCAAACAAGAGGCTAGGCGCAGCATCTCACACCTGTAATCCCAGCACTTTGGGTGACCAAAGTAGAAGGACTGTTTGAGGCCAGGAATTCAAGACCAGCTGGTCTTGAATAGTCAGAACCCGTCTCCTTCACACAAAAAAATTTTTACTTAAAAAAAAGAGAAAAAGACCTAAATAAGACATGATTTCTGCCATCTTGGATAAAACAATAAATACTTGCAAAGTAAGGTAACAAATGCTATAAAAAAAAGACAAATATTGCAACACTGAAGAGAATTTTTTTTTTTTTTTTGAGACAGAGTTTTGCTTTTGTTGCCTAGGCTGGAGTGCAATGGCGCAATCTCGGCTCACCGCAACTTCCGCCTCCCCAGCTCAAGCAATTCTCCTGCCTCAGCCTCCTGAGTAGCTGGGATTACAGGCATGAGCCACCATGCCCGGCCAATTTTGTATTTTTAGTAGAGATGGGGTTTCTCCATGTTGGTCAGGCTGGTCTCAAACTCCCAACCTCAGGTGATCAGCCCACCTCAGCCTCCCAAAGTGCTGGGATTATGGGCATGAGCCACCGCACTTGGCCTGAAGACAATTTTATAGGCTGTAATGATGGCCAAGCACAGTGGCTCATGCCTGCAATCTCAGCACTTTGGGAGGCTGAAGCAGGCATATGCTTCAAACTCAGTTCAAGACCAGCCTGGGCCACATGGTGAAACCTGCTCTCCACAAAAATTACAAAAATTAGCCAGGTGTGCTGGCTTACACCTGTAGTCTCAGCTACTCAGGATGCTGAAGTGGCAGGATCACTTGAGCCCAGGAGATTGAGGCTGCGGTGAGCCTGATCACAACACTGCACTCCAGCCTGGGTGACAAAGTGAGAATCTTTCTCATAAAAAAAATAAATAAAATTTAAAAACCTTAATGTGGATTTTAAAGAGAATATCAAATGCTTGCCAGTCAAATGTGACCAAGAAAGTCATTGTAAACAGAGATAAAAAGACAAAAGAACAGCTAAGTAAATCAGGGGAGCCTCAGTGGTAGCATAGCACAATTAAAAAAATTCAAGTCAGTCAATGCTGAGACAAGATAATGAAAAAGCAACGAGATTATGCCAAGCCTTGCATCTCATTCTAAACAGTGTAGATATCACATAGATTACAGAAGAAATGCTGACAACTTCTAAACAGATGGCTAAAATAATCAAAGTTTTGGAAAATCTAGAGGCAGAGGTGTTGAGGATGAATGGAGAGCAAAAGGAAGGCCTAAATTAAGTTAGTAAGCGGCAAATTGACTTGAATTAGTAAGAGATCTTTAAAAATTAGAATTGACAATACTTTAAAGACTGATTAGAAGTAAACTTGAGGAAGTAACACAATTTGCAATTGGGATGATGACTGTGGGGATAATGTAAATCCCTAAAGAAAGAGCATATAGGATGAGTGTTTGAGATTAGGTTTCCAGACAACTTAAGTTTTTTTGTTTTTTGGGTTTTGTTTTTTGACGGAGTTCCAGCCCAGGCTGGAGTGCAATGGTGAGATCTCAGCTCACCACAACATCTGCCTCCCTGGTTCATGCAATTCCCCTGCTTCAGCCTCCAGAAAGTTGGAATTACAGGCATGCACCACCACGCCCAGCTAATTTTTTTTTGTATTTTTAGCAGAGACAGGGTTTCTCCATGTTGGTCAGGCTGGTCTCATACTACTGACCTCAGGTGATCTGCCCACCTTGGCCTCCCTAAGTGCTGGGATTATAGGTGAGAGTCACGGCACCCGGCCTACTTAGGTTTTTAAAGCAAAAACTATTTTCCATCCACACGCCTTGTACCCTATTTTTAATCCATAATTATCTGTAAAACTTTGGCTTCATTCCTTATAATGTGTTTCAAAATAAAGAGGATGCTACTAATACACTCTCATTGGTATGGTAAAACACTTCAATGCTGTGCAAATGCATACTTTAAGTGCAGAAAAAAATTCTTTCTTTAGAAAACGTTAACTACTAATGTTTATATGATCTAGAATAAGGCATAATTTATGTAAAGTGGAAAAGTTCCAGAAAATTTTTTTAAAATTTAATTTTAAAAACAACAAAAATAAAGGTAGAATAAGGCAAAATTTAACTGTCAGATGATTTCCAGTATACATAAGAAATGTTTTAAATGTTTACTGTTATCTGAATATCAAATCCCTAACAGAGATAAATCAGTAAAGGTATTCTGACTTTTTAAAACTTACCTGTAGAGCATGACATTGTATGGAAGAAAATTAGGCAGCAGACTCTTAATTATACGTATAGGAAGCCAAAGCATCAGGAGGACAATGGAGCCAAAGACAATCTGCAGAAGGAAACAGGGTATAACACCACCGTAAGAATCAATCACTTCTGTGAGAGACAGGCAGACTTCTGAGCATACTCAAGCAATATGCAGTCCAGGCCTGAAGTTACTCAAAGACCAAGTGGTTCCCACTCTACACATTATCCTTGCATTGCTTCGTATAAAAATGTTTTCCTAAGATGGCTGCCCCTCTCCTTTTAAGGACCTACCATCTCGGACACAAATGCTAAAACGAAGCCACAAAGGATAGTCACCACATGCTACCTAAGGAATGAGCTAGAAACGTAAAATGAAGGAGAAATGCCTGCAACTTAATAAACCACTTGTAACCAGCTAAAAAATGGCCCCATGTTAATGTCTACAAAAGCTTTCAAAGGACACAATGTTACTTTTAGAATTTTATTTTAGAAAAACTTAGATTTAGGGCTGGGCACGGTGGCTCACACCTGTAATCCCAGCACTTGGGAGGCTAAGGCAGGTGGATCACAAGGTCAAGAGTTCGAGAACAGCCTGGCCAACACAGTGAAACCCTGTCTACTAAAAATACAAAAAAAATTAGCTGAGTGTGGTGATGGGCACCTGTAATCCCAACTACCCGGGAGGCTGAGGAAGGAGAATCGCTTGAACCCGGGCAGCAGAGGTTGCAGTGAGCCGAGATCGCAGCACTGCACTCTAGCCTGGGCAGCAACAGAGCAAAACTCCATCTAAAAAACAAAAAAGAAAAAGAAGAACTCAGATTTAACTAGGTAATTTCTTCCAGGTAGGGAAACTTTGACATACCTCTATTAAGAGTTTAATTTATAAGCCAGTAGGAAATCTCCACTGCTTCAATGCAAAATAAACGTAATTCAGACAACCATAATTTAGCAATCAATCATACCAGTGGTCCCCAACCTTTCTGGCACCAGGGACTGGTTTCATAGAAGACAGTTTTTCCATGGGGTTTCGTGATGAAACTGTTCTGTTTCAGATCATCAGACATTAGATTCTCGTAATGAGCACACAACCTGATCCCTCACACTCGCAGTTCCCAACAGGGTTCACAGTCCTGTGAGAATCTAATGCCGAGGCTGATCTGACCTGCTGGCCCGCTGCTCACCTCCTGCTGTGCGGCCATTTCCTAACAGGACATGGACCGGTACCCGGCCAAAACATGGGGGCTGGGGACCCCTGAATTATACTACTATAGAACAAGAAAGCATCTTCCTTTCAGTAAATATCTTTTTACTCATTTATATTAACAAAGTAACCAATAAAACAGCTAATTGACAACTGAATACTGTAGGCTTAAAGAAATATATTATTCAGTATACCCTACAAGCTCTCTTGAGAAATGGAAAAAAAAAAAAAACACTAAAGAAAACTATAGGGTAGCACACTTTATTCAAAAAAACAATGGAAACAACATCTTCTTACCACTGACAAGATAAATCTTCGGAGATGCCTATATATTGGCAAATGGATCATTTCCTGTACTGGATTGAAATCTGGATCATTCAAATTTCTTAGAAACCATAGGACACCAGGTCGAAGTACCTGCAAATACATTTCAAATACTATAAATATTCACCAATGTCTTCAAATTCTATATATGAGCTAAAATATTAACAGAAAGATAAGCACTTAAAATTATTCTGGTATCTAAAATGGGCCCCAGAAAGTGTATATGGTATTTCCAGGAAAAAAAAATTCCTAAACCAGAATCTTAATGAAAACTACCGTGTCTGATGATGTCCTTTGACATCATTCACTGGAAAAAAACACTGTGTCCAATGTTTCAAGAACTCTAGACCTCTGAGATGAAAAATAAATGAATACAACCATTACCATAGTAAAACGGTTATGTTACAATTTATAAATGTCCTACATAGAAGATCTGATTTCAGTCTTACAATTCCACAGAGGGATTATTTTTTAAAAAACCCTACAGCCTCCAAATCTTCATTTTACTATCTGTACCTTCCCCCTGTGAATGAAAATCATCACCCAAGATGCTGTAGGTGATGGGCTAAAGGAGGAGTCTGGGTACTAGTCCTGTGTGGTCTAAGCTCACTGAACTATCCTCTGTAACACATCTAATCTGCCCAAACTTCTGTTCTCCATCTTTTTTTTTTTTTTTTAAGAGACGGGGTCTCACTATGTTGCCCAGGCTGGAGTACAGCGGTTATTCACAGTCGCAATCCCACTACTGTTCAGCACGGGAGTTTTGACCTACTCCGTTTCCGACCTGAGCCAGTTCACTCCACCTCAGGCAACCTGGGGGTCCCTGGCTCCCAGGAGGTCACCATATTGATGCTGAACTTAGTGTGGACACCCGATTGGCATAGCCCACTACAGCCCAGAATTCCTGGGAGCAAGCGATCCTCCCACCTCGGCCTCCCAAGTAGCTGAGACTACAGGCACGTGCCACAGCACCTAGCTTAATCATTTGTTTCAAAGAAAGAATGAAAGCTTCAGTTACCAAGAGAATTTACTGAACATACTATATGATTCTGGATAACGCTTTGGCTCCTGAACCCTCTTCCTCTTCCTCAAATCTTGCAAAGAGAAAAGCACACCAACAGCAGCATTCAGCCTTTATGCTTTTGTGTTCCATTCCCACTGGAATTGTCAACCTGCTCCTCCACACCCTGCACATCTCCATCACCAGTCTCTGTGTAAGCTGACTTTTTCAATACTGAATTCATTTTCAGGCTGTAACATTGAGGAACTGTGCCTTTGTTTCTTACTGATATCCCAGAAGACAGTATAGTGTCCAGCACACAGTGAACATTCAGTATTTGGGGAATGACTGAGCTTGAGGTGTATACTAATCATATATTCATCTGCTTTCATCATCTTCAAATCAGTAAGAACCAGATTCCAAAAATAGGATTTATAAAGGTACCAGGCCAGGTGCAGTGGCTCACACCTGTAATCCCAGCACTTTGGGAGGCCGAGGTGGGTAGATCATTTGAGGTCAGGAGCTCAAGACCAGCCCGGCCAACATGGTGAAACCCTATCTCTACTAAAAATACAAAAATTAGCCGGGTGTGGTGGCGGGCACCTGTAGTCCCAGCTACTTGGGAGGCTAAGGCAGGAGAATGGCTTGAACTCAGAAGGTGAGGGTTGCAGTGAGCCGAGATCATGGCACTGCATTCCAGCCTGGGCAACAGAGGAAGACTCAGTAACAACAATAAATAAATTAATTAAATAAATAAAGGTACCCATCAGGCCAGTGAATTGGAATCATAAAGAACCCTCTGTAATTCTATACTTAAGGTACCTAAATCAAAACAATTTTAAATGTTCGATCCTGCAAAGCCATATCCTTTTGGTTACTTCCAGCATTACATTTCCTTGAAGTCTCAGACACATTCACATCATACAAAATTCCAAGACTCTGTATTAGAGGATGGCTAAAATACATATGAAGTATAATAAAATGAGTACTCTTACTTTTTTCCTCAGTTGAATCATCTTTCCAACTCAAAAAGATTAAAACTTGCCAATTATGAAGACAAACAACTGAAACAGTTTAAAGCAATCAAGTCAAAGTCCCCTATAAGTTATTCCCTCTCAGAATAAAATACTAGAGAATATGATTTAGTTAGGAAATCATCATAGCCTTTGATACACGACTCAAAGTAAAAGTCCTTTCTATAAATGTACAGCATCAGCATTTCCCTGTAGACTTACCTCTCTCAGTAATAGAATGAAGGAGGCAAAGTAGAAGACGTACACCATTCCCACTAGCCAATGCAGAAACATGGTAGTACCTGGAGCAGACTGAAAGCTCAGTTCTCGATCTTTCAGAGTAGCATCAAACATTTCCTGAGTCAAAAGAGGACAGGTAAGAGATGTGTGCCCCCACATTTGCGAAGTTAACATTTCCATCTTCTAGGAAATAAATAATCAATATGCATGCAAGGAATAATTTCTAGAAATGCAATTCATTTATGTCATTTCATGGTGTCATAGAACTATATACAAGATTAGCTACTGCTTCTGATATAAAGAATGATAAACCAATTGGTAAAAATTTTATTAATATTGATTCTATTAAAGAACTATTTTCGATGAATGTAAAACCTTCTTTTCTTGGTTATAGGTCTGCATTCTTAAGTTTTAAAAGTAAGGTATGGGAGGGTAGATGTTATCTCAGAACCAAAGGCAGCTTTTCTATACATAAAATATTTTTGAAAACATCAAAAACTGATTATCCCTAACAGCAATTAAAGAATATAATCAAGACTGAGCATCTTAGTTAAATCAAATGATTAGAGTGGAATTTATTACTACAGTTTCCTTATCAAATTACCCTCTATGTATATATCTTAGCATTATCTATAAAAATTTGAGAGTGCAAAATGGGCAATAAAATTCTCCACTAGTTATTAGAAAGATTCCAGCCAAAATATCCTGACATCAAAAATGTGCACAAAGCCTCAAAAAACTCAGGTACTCTAGAAAGATTCTATACTAATACACTTGTCAAAAGAATAAGCAAATTATCAAATATTTACTTTCCTTTAAAAAGAACCTATACTGAAGACTTCCTTTTTTGAAGCTTTGAAATTATGCTATTATACAATAATGAATACTCAACTTACCAAGGAACAGATATCCAGCCACCAACCACAAATGAGAGGGAATACTCCAATTTCTACCACCACTAACAAAGAGACCTTAAGTGAAAATAAAGGTCATCAGTAACACCCAAGTGTAGGAGAAATCATTTCCAATCTTAAGTTATAACAGGAATTACCTTAACAACAATATAGCAGACTCCTAGTAAGCGACGAGATCTATGAAATTTCACAAGAGTTGCCAAGCCCTACAGCATCTAGTCAAGGAAAAATTGAGTAAAGGTACAATGAAACAAGCAACTACTTAGTATTTTTTGATAGAATTAATTTATTTCACATTTTGTCAACACTAACCCTTACTGCAAATACCTACTTTCACTAAGAAGACAGCAAGAAAGAAAAGTTTCACCATTAATGAAGAGTTCTTTGGTATGAATATGATTACTGAACACCCAAGCTAGTTCATTAAAGGATACATGACAAATTATCAGTGTTATTGCTAGAAGTATATACCCAACTATGGTGGTGATTAGGCCTTCAAAATGAGATGCTTGGACCTGGAAATAAGAAAAAAGTAAATAAAATTTAATTTTACCACATGTTCTACAGCCCAGTTATCCCATATTAAACAATCCAAATGAATAAAAGTGAACTGTCTAGACAATTTGTAACTAGAAAACAACTGTAAAATCCCCTTTGGAAAACATCTCTGAAAACCAGATTCTCTGTTATATATTGCTAACAAATGAAGAAAAAAATAACACTTTACCCACGGAGACAGAATAAAAGTAGAGTGAATTAAATTTTACAAAAACAACAGCACTGTAATACATCAGCCTGCCCTTTATTCTCACTCTGAAGCAGATCTGCTAAAGACTAACTACTGAAAGCAGGAGCATACTGCTCAAGTCGCCCACCAGCTTGGTAATATCCTAGCCACCTCATTTCCTACCACTGGAAATAACTGTTCAAGTTTCCCTTGCTCTGCAAATCTGTTCCATTCTCAACTTACAGACAGTACGAGTTCTGAAAGTAACAATGCCTATTGGTATTTTTTGGTTCCCAAGTTTTAGATAGCAAGTGGCAATAGCTTGGAAAGTCAAAATTTTTCAAAACACTTATCTGAACCTTTTAAGTTCTTGCATTCAACTAGTGATAATCAGAGGTGTACTAAAGATTAGAACACTTCAGAATGTGATCTCTCTGGTCTCATATATACAAACTGAGCAGATGATCCCAGATAGTCAACTATTCCTTAAAAGACTAAATTATTCTAGGGCCTCAATAGAGAAGTAATAATCCTTCCAAAATTAATTTACCTCTGAAAAATAATAATAAAATGTCAAAACTAAAGCACTCTAGAAAACACTATAACCCATCATTCCAATAGTCTACCCTTTTAAAATTGACTGATACATTGTTACTTTTCTAAATTCAGCAGGGGGCACCTGGGGAAAGGAAAAGAAGAGAACATACAAGTTCATGAGATGAATGGAAAATCAGCTTGTGGAAAACCTTCCCACAGTATGCCTCAGGCCCACCCAGCTGAATGGATTTCAGAGCACATTTTCATTAGTTAGCAACATGACCACTATCTCTTGAGACACTGTTATTTTTTTTTTTTAAAGAGTAAGACAGTATTGGCTAACCATTCCCTTGCATAATGCCAATTGAGAAATGAAGCAACGCTTTAGAATACTATTTGATTATTTAATATTTGATTAATAAATAATCAAATTTGGGAGTAATGAATGAAAGTAAGTTTATAAAAGTATTATACTCACGTGTTCTTCAAATCCCAAACCAACAAGGGAGAAATGACCGATATGGTAAGGGCAAAATGCTAAAAAGGGGAGAAAATTCAATAAAAACGTCAACATCAAAATGAACACTTCTACTACAATCCCCCACTAAAAGGAACGAGGGCTTCTTGGAGAAATGAAAGATTCCAGAACTAGCGTAAAAATATATTGCCTAGAACATTCTCTGTAACTAGAGAACAACAAAGTTATTAAGGTCTAATCGGACCATGCCAAAACAACACAGAAACCACAGTGAAAACAGGCCAGAGAGGATAATATGAACATCAAAAAGAATAATGACCAAAACTGATGGAAAAACACTGAACATATACAAATCCATGAGCTTATGATGCTCAAAAAAGGAAAAGCCCAAAATAATAATAATCACAAAAAGAGAAAAAGCAACATCAAAGAAAATACTTTCACGTTTTGGAAGCACTTAGCACACCAATGCGAGTAATTAATGTACCAATTCCTTATTCTGAAAACTAAAATTAAGGGGAAAAAAAATAAGCATCTGTCCTACTTGTCCTGGACAAACGGGTTTGGGTTGACCCAAGAGTCCCAAATTGATAAGAATTTCTTCTTCTTTACAGAAAAGCCAGTCGATAAATGTAAAAAAAAAAAAAAAATGACAATTTAAAAATCACCATTTTGCCACCCCTAACAAAGTAAATGATTCTGGCAAGATTCATCCAGAGCTAATAAAAATCATTAAGTGGAAGGTTGATAGAACACTATAAGACATAAAAATATCACTCCCAACAGACTACTTTCCAATGGTGAAGGGAAAAATAAAACCGAAGATTAGAGGCTCAGGTTGATATCACCTGAATCCAGTGATAAAAGTGGACAATCCAACACCATGTACCTCAGCTCCTCACATATCCTATTAATAGGCACAGTGTGACCAGTGAAGAATTTGTCCCAGATGTATCAAACCTGAATCTAATAAGGCCCTTTGATCTGACTTTAGGTTTAAGAGAAATATAGGAGACAAAGGATGAAGGCAGAGGATATCCAGGAAGCAGATGGACAGAAAGAAGTTAACCTAATCTGAGCAACAAATCAATGGCCAAATATAATGTGTTGAGGGAAGTAAAGAGAAGAGTACTCTAGATTAAAAGACTAACGACTTGGGACTTAACAACTAAAAGTAGTATGTGGACCTTATTTGGATCTTCATTAAAATAAACCAATGCAAAATGGTATCTAAAGGGACAATCCAGAAATTTTAAATATGATGGATTATTAGGAAATATTAAAGAAATTCTAGTAATTTTGTAAGGTGAAATAATGGCATTATGGCTAAGCAAGAAAATCTTAAAATCTTTATTGAGAATTTTTACAGTCTTCTTTTTCCTCAAGTCTTTCTGGCCAAATTTTACTTCATTCTTAATAATAAAATGTAGTTATCTTTTCTTTACGGTAGAAATAACTCAAAAGCATAATAGATTACTAGGGAAGTGGGGAACTCAATCATGAAGGCAGAAGTCAGAGTGAATCTACTAGGGATCCGGCTTCTAACCCTTTCTCAGTATTCTATGGGTAGTAATCTTTTTTTTTTTTTTTTTTTTTTTTTTTAGACAGTGTCTCATTATGTCATCCAGGCTGAAGCGCAGAAATGCGATTTTGGCTAACTACAACCACTA
>CAUYLG010047097.1:0-13494 GCA_963573385.1 Cacajao melanocephalus | reverse complement strand
ATCGTCCATCTTGGATCTCTCCGCCCGGTGATGAAGTTTTTTCTGTTTCTTAGTTTTCCTTTGGCGGACGCCCCTTCCCCGCAGGGCTGGACCTTCCCGGTTCAGCTGTGCTTACTGTGAAACTCTCAGTCCTCAGTGCTTTCAATTGCTGTTCTCCTTGTGGGGATGGGACCAGCCGAGCCAGACTCAAAGGGCCCCCCGTCCCGTATACTCCGCACCGAGAAGCGCCGTGCTGGGGCACTGGCAAAATAGCTGCGCCGGCCTAAAAAGTCACGCTGGCGACCCGTGTGGCTCCTCCATCGGGAATCTCCCAGTCTGTGGGCAACAAAAATTCGTCTGAAAGTGCAACGTCCACTCACTCTCCACGCTTTCACTGGGAGCTGCAATCCTGAGCTGTTGTTAATCGACCATCTTGGATCTCTCTCCTAAACTTGTTTACTAGTTATCTCTATGTGTAAGTCTCAGCTTCACCCACTAAGTTAGACTACAACAGGTCTAATTGCTTACTGACCCAGGCAATCTATGAGGTAGTAAAGAAGAAAATTGTGACCTTCTGGGGAACAAGTTGTCTTACAAATGGATTGGAAGACTTGATTCCCGTCAGGTGATTTGCTGAGTAGCTCACAGAGAGCCAATATTTCACCTGATACTTTAGTTGTGCTTGGGAAATTATGCTGTGGCATGCAGAGGAGAATGGGAAAATTTCAGATCTCAAACAGGGTGTCATCTCAATGGGAAGATTAGACATTCACCTATACATTCATCTGGGAAAGAAGGGGACTCTTTCCCCACTCTACTGTCCACACCATCATTCTGTCTTGAGTTGCTAGCTTGTATCTGATACTGTCTGGTTTGGAAGTAGAAAATGAACATGATTTTTCTTGTGTTTTGAACTGCTTGAGAGTCCCATTTTGGAACTAATTAATGACCATATCTTCTTTTCCTCATGGAAATGTAAAACCACAGTCTATTTGAGCTAGTGAGGCCATTTGGAGCTGTCTGGTGAGGACTCACACTCTGCTTCATAAATGCCACTTTCTTGCTGTGTCCTCACATGCCAGAAGGAATGGACAAGCCCTCTCAGGCTTATTTTATGAGAGCACTAATTCCATTCATGCCCCCATGACCCAATTATCTCCCAGAAAACCTCAAGACTTAACTATCTTCCTTGATGTAGGCAGTTCAGGTCAGAAGATGATTTGATGATCCATAGTCCAACGTTCAGTTTCTACCAAAGCTAAATAACAGGCCAAGAGCGGTCTCTCAAAAGGAAAATAGTTATCTGCAGAAGATGGCAAGGCCTTGCTCCAAAATTCAACAGGCCTCCGCTGTGATTCACCTATGGGAGCCTGCCAAAGGCTCAAAACAGCATCCCTATCTGCCACTGCCACTCAAACACCATTGGATTTACTGCATCCTATGGCCCAAGTGGTGGAGCAGCTTGCACAGCAGTCTGGACCTGTTGCAGTCTTCTCCTGATCCAAACCCCACTCAAAACTGTGATATCTTGCAGAAGTGAGAAACAATCAACGTCTCTCCTACTAAGATTATGATACAAAGCAGGAGAGTTGATATACCCCTGATGTAGGACAGTAAATGTATATTCCTGGCCTTGTCAGCTGAAGGCAAATTGCTTCTAGTGGGCCTTATGGACAGAAATGGAGAAAAAGGCATTTGCCAAGTCAATGGCTGCATACCAGGTACCAGGAGATGTATTAATTTGCCCAAGCAATGAAACCACATCTGTTACAGCAGGTGCAATTGGAGTCACAACTTGGTTAAGGTTATGATAATCCACTGCCATTCTTCAAGATCCATCTGTCTCTTGCACCAGCCAGATGGGAGAGTTGAATGGGGATGTGGTGGGAATCACCACCTCTGCCTCTTTCAAGTCCTTGATGGTGGCACTAATCTCCTCAATCCTTCCAGGGATGGAATATTGTTTTTGATTTACTATTTTTCTAGGTAGATGAAGCTCTAATGGATTCAATTTGGCCTTTCCCACCATAGTAGCCCTCACCCTACCAGTCAGGGAGCCAATGTGGGTGTTCTACCAGCTGCTAAGTATGTCTATGCCAATTATGCATTCTGGCACTTGGTAAATGACCAAAGGATGATTCCGGAGAGTCACTGGATCCACTGTATGTTGGACCTGACACAAACTCCATTAATTATATGACCTCCATAAACCCCTACTTTAACTGGAGGACCACAATGATGTTTTGGGTCCCCTAGAATCAATGTCAGCTCAGAGCCAGTGTCCAGTAGTGCCTGAAATATCTGATAATTTCCCTCTCCCCAATACATAGTTACCCAGGTAAAAGGCTGGAGGTGTCCTTGGGGAAGGATGGGAGAAAGATTCACTGCATAAATTGTCGGTAATGTAGTCGGATCCTTTCTCAAGGGAACCAGCCTCCTTTACATTCAAGGTATTCTGATTCTGTAAACTGGCTGAAGTCTGGAAATAGACTGAGGGGCCACAATTGTCTATTTTTATAATTCAAATTAGTCTTTTGTTCATTTGACCTAGAAGTTTTCTGCTTATATAAATTCAGTAGAAATATAGTAGGCTTTCTATTTAATTTCACTTGTAGGGACACCATGATTAACTAGCCAATGCCAGAGCTCTACAGGAGTCAGACTATTCTGATTGCTGCTTTGCCTCTGCTATCCATTACAGTAGCTATGCCCACCTTGTGTTTGACGGTTGAGTGCTGCCACCTGGCCCCTGCCACCTTTGGATTTAATTATTCCCATTGTATTTAAACTTTGTAGCTGAGTGACTGTGGTTCCTACTATTAGATCTGACATTCAGAGAAGAGTAATTACAGGGACCTTCAAAGAGGCAAGTGTTGCCCTCACAAATCTATTTCACAAGGCATTGGTCAAGGGTATATCTTCTGGACCTTCCTACCTGGGATGAGTAGGTCTAAAGTGACAAATCCTGTCTACCATAAACCCTTTTGGATCCCTTCACCTACCTTAAACTAAGGAAGATGAGCCATTATCAGCTCACTCACAGTGTGACATCTTTTAATCTATATTTCAGCTAACCAAGCAAATAAACTATTAGAATCTGTTTTTAACTCCACAAGCTGCAACATTGAATGCAGAGTCCCTACTTAGTGGGACCAAATCCATAAATTCAGCCTGATCCAACTTCTGCAAATGGCAGAATTTCTTTTTTATTTTCCCACAGCCAAGTAGAATCCCACTGTATTAGTTAATTCTTACATTGGTATAAGGACATATCTAAGACTAGGTAATTGACAAAGGAAAGAGGTTTAATTGACTCACAGTTCAGCATGACTGGGGAGGCCTCAGGTAACTTGCAATCATGGTGGAATGGAAAGCAAAAACGTCCTTCTTCACATGGTGGCAGTAGGGAGAAGTGCTGAGCAAAAGGGAAAAAAGCCCCTTATAAAACCATCAGATCTCATGAGAAGTCACTCACTATCATGAGAACAGCATGATGGTAGCAGCCCTTATGATTCAATAACCTCCCACCAGGTCTTTCTGACAATACATGGGAATTATGAAAACTATAATTCAAGATGAGATTTGGATGGGGACACAGCCAAATCATATTATTCCACCCCTGGCCCTACCCAAATTTTATGTCCTCACATTTCAAAACATAATCATGCCCTTCCAACAGTCCCCCAAAGTCTTAACTCATTTCTGCATTAACTCAAAAGTATATGTCCAAAGTCGCATCTGAGGCAAAGCAAGTTCCTTCTGCCTATCAGTCTGTAAAATCAAAAGCAAGTTAGTGACTTCTTAAACCCAGTGGAAGTACAGGCCGTGGGTAAATACATTCATTTCAAATGGGAGACATTGACCAAAATGAAGAGGTTACAGGACCCATGCAAGTCTGAAATCCAACAGGGCAGCTGTTAAACCTTAAAATTCCAAAATGGTCTCCTTTGACTCCATGTCTCATATCTAGGGCATACTGATGCAAGAGATGAGCTCTCATGGCCTTGCACAGCTCTGCCCCTGTGACTTTGCAGTGTACAGCTTCCTTCCTGGATGCTTTCACTGGCTGGTATTGAGTGTCTCGGGCTTTCCAAGGCACGTAGTGCAAGCCCTCAGTGGATCTACCATTTTGGGGTTTGGAGGATGGTGCCCCTCTTCTCACAGCTCCACTAAGCTGTGCCCCAGTGGTAACTTTGCATGGGGGCGCTGACCTCACATTTCTTTTTTGCACTGCCCTAGCAAAGGTCCACCATGAGGGCCCTGCCCCTTCAGCAAACTTTTGCCTGGACATCCAGGCCTTTCCATACATCCTTTGAAATCAGGTGAAAGTTCCCAAACCTCAGTTCTTTACTTCTGTGAACCCATAGGCTCAACACCACATGGAAGATGTGAGGGGTTTGGGTTTGCATGCTCTGAAACCATGGCTTGAGCTGTACCTTGGCCCCTTTTAGCCACAGTTAAAACTGAAGCAGCTAAGATGCAGGGCACCAAGTCACTAGGCTACACACAGCAGGGAGGCCCTGGGCCCAGCCGACAAAACAATTTTTTTTTTCATCCTAGGCCTCCAAGCCTGTGATGGTAGGGGCTGCTGCAATGGTCTCTGACATGTTCTGGAGACATTTGCCCCATTGTCTTTGTGATTAACATTTGGCTCCCTGTTACTTATGTAAATTTCTGCAGTCATTTTGAATTTCTCCCCAGAATTTTTTTTTCCTTTTCTATAGAATCATCAGGGTGCAAATTTTCCAAATTTTTATGCTCTGTTTCTTATTGAATGCTTTGCTGCTTAGAAATTTCTTCTGCTAGGTACCCTAAATCTCTCTCAAATTCAAAACTCCATGGATCTATATAGCAGGGGTAAAATTCCACCAGTACCTTTGCTAAATCATAACAGCAGTCACCTTTTCTCCAGTTCCCACCATGTTCCTCAACTCCATCTGAGACCACTTCAGCCTGGAAATTTTTGTCCATATTACCATCAGCATTTCAGACCATTCAAAAAGTCTCTAGGAAGTTTCAAACTTTCCCACATCTTTTTTGTCTTCTGAGTCCTCCAAATCTCTAGGAAATTCCAAACTTTCCCACATTTTTCTGTCTTCTTCTGAGCCCTCCAAAGTGTTCCAATGTCTGCCTGATACCCAGTTCCAAAGTCTCTTACACATTTTCAGGTATTTTTACATCAGTGCCCCACTCCTGGTACCAATTTACTGTGTTAATCCATTCTCATGCTGCTAATAATGACATACTCGAGACTGGGTAATTGATAAAAAAAGAGGTTTAATTGACTCAGTTTAGCATGGCTGGAGTGGCCTCAGGAAACTTACAGCCATGGCAGAACAGAAAGCAAACCCATGGTGGCAGCAATAGAAAGTACTGAGCAAAAGGGGGGAAAGCCTTATAAAACCATCAGATCTTGTGAGAACTCACTTACCATCATGAGAACAGCAGCATGGTGGTAACTGCCCCCATGATTAAATTACCTCCTATGTGGTCCCTCTCATGACATGTGGGGTTTATGGGAACTACAATTCAAGATGAGAATTGGGTGGGGACCCAGCAAAACCATATCAGTATGCAACTCCAAATGATGAATACTCTGACCACCTATTTGGAATGCCCCTATGATCTGAGACTGAGGGCTATCCAGAGGGAAAGTTAACCTGGGAATATAAAGGTCTATGTCCTTTCCTTTACCCCAACACTGCTTGTCCCTCAACTTACAAATAAATTTTTATACCTGAAAACTCTCTACCCATCTGTTTATGTGGTAGCAAAAGGAGAAACCACTTCCATTTGAATTGTATTTTGATCTCTTTTTTCAAGAAATTAATAGATTCTTGATTTCCAATAGGAAAAGAGGACAGGGCCAATAAAAAGGTCATGCTGATTGACATGTGGGCCACTCATCTCTGGGCAGTAACTGACATAGGAACTGTTGAACTGCAGAGCCGAGAGAAGAATCTTGGCAGAGTTACTGCAAAGAAGATATTGTGCTACTTTCTTTTGAGGAATTCCGGACAGCCCACTTTGTTATACTGCAGGCCATTCCAGTTGGATTTGGCAGTGAATTATTCAATAGGAAATACATAAGTAGCAGGGATTAGAAAAAGTCACTATCAGATCCCCCTGGCCTTGTCAAGTTTGGCTAGAGGGCATGTGGAAGTCCAGTTACTTTAAGAAAATGGATACCTATAGGCCTGTGGGATATTTTTTGGGACCTGCAAATGGAGGTTAGGAGCTATTTCTTCTTTGTCTACGGTGTACCTAGTGTGTTTAGGGTGAACTTTCTTTCTGTTCTTTTTCTGCTTGATCTTAAATTCTGAAGCCTCAATAAATGTTAGAGCTTGATTTTAGATACCTCCTAGTCTAATCGCCTCTCGTTTCCTTTCTTTTCTTTCCATTTTCTCAGCTCACTCTTACCTCATTTTTAAAGAAGAAAAATAAACCATATAGAAAGGAAGAAAGTACTGTATATTAGATGATACTACCAGTGAGTGGCAGAACTAGGACTAGAGCCCATGTCACTAGACTCTTTGTGCTGTATTCTTTCTACTATACAGCACTGCCTCTAATGTTTTCTCAAATGAACACCAAAACAAGATGCTTGCTGATTTTTTCCTCCAGTCATTTTTCTCTCACTTCATTTGTGCTTATGACAAATCAGAAGCAAACCCACTGTTTGGGCTTTGATCTGTCTATAGCAGAGGTGGAGAAACATTCACGTCAAGGGTTGTCGACATGGAAAATATATAGACTCAACAAAAAAATCAATAAAAATCTGTATTGGTGAGAAAGCAACCTAGTCTTTATGACTAAGAGGAAACAAAAAGTCTAATGCACACAACCCATTCATTTTTCAAGCTAGGGACCAGGAGCATAAAATTTTATTTAATAAACATGTAATGATAGTGCAAATATAACATCTGCATTTTCCACATCAAAAAGTATGTTATTTTACATATCAATTTTTTGAAGCAGAAAAACTTTTAAAGATCCAACCAGGATTTTTAAAAATGATAAATGTTCCTAAATTTTTAAAAAAGATATTCTCTTTTCAAACTGAGGAATAGAAATACATGTATCCTTGAAATCCTTTCTGTTGTTCATTATTCTTGATGAAAAACCCTTATTTTCTTCTCTGAAATGTCAGAGTGCAATTGAAAGGTGCTATTTCCTTTCACAAAGAAAAGGTCATATATTTCTATGGTATTATATCTTTTGTATTTTCTTTAGGATAGCATCGCTAAAGATATTTATAGTTGTGTTATACTTTTATGCCTTGAGCTTTTAGTATTAAGAAGCTATTGGAGTAGACAATATTTAGATAAGTTCTGAGTCATGTTAGTGAGTCTGAGGTTCCCCACTGTAGGAAAAATGAGACAAAATACTGCCTGCTGTTCTTTGCAGGTAGTTCTATTTGCAATCCCCTAAAAGCAATGTTTTGTAGCTGCTATTCTTACTTTTCCTCACTCCCTCTTTGAATTACACTGGAAAGTGAAGTAGATTATGTAAATGTGGAGAAAAGAAGACTGAGGCTGGAGAGTCTGTTGTAAGAAATACCTTTGTTCTTTGACGAGATGAATTGTTGATAATCAAATGGATTGTATTCCTATTCTGAGATCTCCCCTTTTCTACCTCCCACCCCTAAAACACACACACAGATACACAGACACACAGACACACACACAAACACACACAGACAGACACACAACGGCACAGACATGCACGCACACACCAAGCTTCCTGGAAGGGCTTAAAACAACACCATTTAGTCCAATAGTCCAAAGTCTTGTTAGCAAAGAAGGATATCTTGAGTAGATGAACCTGCGTGGCTGTGCATTTTCATCATGCTTTGCTTCTAGGTGGAGATTCCTAGGCTCTACCTTTTCCCAGGGTGCCATTCTGCAGGCAAAACTCATTTCCCTCTATAGATATGCTGATCTGATGAATATCTTCTTCTAGAAGAAAGGAGTCTGCGTTGCATAGTATGCCAATCAAAAGATGAAGAAAAGAACCTGCATTTCTAAAGGACTTTCCTGTCATTGCAGTAGTAATATGTCCTGGGCCTTGGAAAGAGACTTATTTTGTTGGAAGACTGACTCAGCTAGTAAGGAATATTCCTTACTTGCTATGTGACTTAAAAAAATGATTTACCTGAATGGATGATCCAAGATGGCCAAATAGCAACAGCTCTGGAATGCAGTTCCCAGTGAGAGCAATGCAGAGGGTGCGTTATCACTGCATTTCCAAGCGAGACATCAGGTGCACCTCAATGGGACTGTTTGTACATGGATGTAGCCAAAGAAGGGTGAGCCAAGGCAGGGTAGGGCACTGCCTCACTCAGGAAGTGCAATTCCTGGAGGGCCCCCCTCCCTACACAAAGGAGGCTATTGGGGTCTTTTCTATCCACTCCAGCACTCCAGTTCAGATACTGTGCTTCTCCTGCAGTTTGTATCGCCCACAGACCAGGATATTCCTGAGCCAAAAAGCACAAGTTTCCAGCATGGCTATTTCAGCCAGTGCCGTGGGTTTCCACACAAAAACTCACACATATCTGGGTGGCCGTTTTAACTGGTGCCTAGAACACCTGGGATAAAGAGCTGCCCATTCAACTGAAAAAAAGGGTCTGAAAGCAGGGAGCCAGGCGATCTGGCTCAGCAGGTCCCACCCCCACAGAGACCAGCAATCTGAAATGCTCTGGATTGAGAGTTTTGCAGAAAGCACATGTGGACCTGGCACAGTCCAGCTTTGTGGAAGGAAGGGCGTCCACTATTACTGAGGCGGTCTACCACTACCAAGGCAGTCCACCATCACTGAGGCAGTCCATGATTACTGAGGCAGTCCACCATTACTGAGGCAGACTGCCATTACTGAGGCAGTTCTAACTGTACTTATGTAAACAAAACTGCAAAAAACGTTGCACAGCAGCTGGGCAGAGGCTGCAGCAGCTCAGCAACGCCTCTGCTGGCAGACTGTGACTATACTACCTCCTTGCTGTGCAGGGCATCTCTGAAAAAAGACAGCAGCATGTCACGAACTTATAAATAAAACCCCACCTTGCCAGGACAGAGCACCTGGAAAAAGAGTCAGTTATGAATTCCGCTGTGGCAGGCTTAAATGTACCCTGCCCAGCAGCTTTGAATGGAACAACAGAGCTCCTAGGCAGCAATTGAGCTCTGATAAGGGACAGACTGTCTCCTCAAGGGGCACCCAACCCCCATAGATTCAAAGAGGCACCTCATAAAGGAGACTTCTAGCTGACATCTGGCAAGTACCCTTCTGGGACAAAGATAACAGAAGAAGAAACTGGTAGCAACCCTTACTGTTCTGCAGCCCCTGTGGGTGATTCCCAGGCAAGCAGGGTCTGGAGTGGACCTCCAGCAGTCCTGCAGCAGAAGTGCCTGACTGTTAGAAGGAAAACTATAAAAACAGAAAGAAATAGCTTCAATATCAACAAAAAGGATGTCTACTCGAGACCTCATTCAAAAGTCATAAACTACAAAGAAAGACCACAGGTAGATAAATCCATGAAGATGGGAAGAAACCAATGCAAAAGGATGAAAACACCAAAAACCAAAATGCCTCTTCTCCTCCAAGGGATCACAACTCCTCACCAGCAAAGGACCACAGCTGGATGGAGAATGAGTCTGATGAATTGACAGAAGCAGGCTTCAGAAGGTGGGTAATAATAAACTTCTCTGAGCTAAAGGAACATGTTCTAACCCAATGCAAAGAAACTAAGAACCTTGAATAAAGGTTAGGGGAAGTGCTAAATAGAATAATCAACTTAGAGAAGAACATAAACGACTTAACGGAGCTGAAAAACACAGCATGAGAACTTTGCAAAGCATACACAAGTTTCAATAGCCGAATCGACCAAGCAGAAGAAAGGATATCAGAGATTGAAGATCAACTCAATGAAATAAAATAGGAAGGCAAGATTAGAGAAAAAGAGTGTAAAGAAATTAACGGAGCTTCCAAGAAATATGGGATTATTTGAAAAGATCTAATCTACACTTGATAGGTGTACCTGAATGTCATGGGGAGAATGAATCCAAGCTGGAAAACACTTTTCAGGATATTATCCAGGAGAACTTCCCCAACCTAGCAAGGCAGGCCAACATTCAATCCAGGAAATACAGAGAACACCACAAAGATATTCCTCAACAAGAGCAACCCCAAGGCATGCAATCATCAGATTCACCAAGGTTGAAATGAAGGAGAAAATGCTAAGGGCAGCTAGAGAGAAAGGTTGGGTTACCCACAAAGGGAAGCCCAGAAATCCTACATGCCAGAGGAGAGTGGGGCCAACATTCAACATCCTTAAAGATAAGAACTTTCAACCTAGAATTCCATATCCAGCCAAACTAAACTTCTTAAGCAAAGGACAAATAAAAGCCTATATGCACAAGCAATTGCTGAGAGATTTCCTCACCACTAGGCCTGCTTTACAAGAGCTCCTCAAAGAACAATTAAACATGGAAAGGAACAACCAGTATCAGCCACTATAAAAATGCATCAAATGGTAAAGATCATCAGCACAGTGAAGAGACAACGTCAACTAATGGGCAAAACAAGCAGCTAGCATCAAAATGGCAGGATCAAATTCACATATAACAATATTAACCTAAAACATAAATGGGCAAAATGCACCAATCAAAAGACACAGATTGGCAAATTGGATAAAAAGTCAAGACTCATCAGTGTGCTGCATTCAGAAAACCCATCTCACATGTAAGGACACACATAGGCTCAAAATAAATGGATGGAGGAACGTTTACCAAGGAAATGGAGAGCAAAAAATAAAGCTGGAGTTGCAATCCCCGTCTATAATAAAAATGGACTTTAAACCAACAAAGATCAAAAGAGACAAAGAAGGGCATTACATAATGGTATAAGTATCAATGCAACAAGAAGAGCTAAGGATCCTAGATATATATACACCCAATACAGGAGCACCGAGATACATAAAGTAAGTTCTTAATGACCTACAAAGAGACTTAGACTCCCACACAATAATAGCAGGAGACTTTAACACCCCACTGTCAATACTAGACATCAATGAGACAGAAAATTAACAAGGATATCCAGGACGTGAACTCAGATCTGGACCAAGCAAACCTAATAGACATTTGCAGAACTCTCCACCCCAAATCCACAGAATATACCTTCTTCTCAGCACCACATCACACCTACTCTAATATTGACCACATAATTGGAAGAAATATACTCCTCAGCAAATGCAAAAGAATGCAAATAATAACAGTCTCTCAGACCACAGTGCAATAAAATTAGAACTCAGGATTAAGAAACTCAGTCAGAAATGCAAAACTTCATGGAAACTGAACAACTGGCTCCAGAAGGTCGACTGGATAAACAATGATATGAAGGCACAAATAAAGATGTTCTTCAAAACCAATGAGAACAAAGATGCAATGTGCCAGGAGCTCTGGGACACATATAAAGCAGTGTCTAGAGGGAAATTCGTAGCAATAAATGCACACATGAGAAGCAAGGAAAGATCTAAAATTGACACTGTATTGTCAAAATTGAAAAAGCTAGAAGAGCAAGATAAAAAAAACTCAAAAGCTAGCAGCAGACAAGAAATACCTTAGATCAGAGCAGAACTGAAGGAGCTAGAGAAAAAAAAGCCCTTCAAAAAAATCAATAAATCCAGGAGCTTGGTTTTTGAAAAGATCAACAAAATAGACCGCTAGCCAGTTTAATAAAAAAGAAAAGAGAGAAGAGTTAAATAGATGCAATAAAAAATGATACAGGGGACATCATCACCAATTCCACAGAAATACAAGCTATCATCAGAGATTACTACAAAGAACTCTATGCACATAAACCAGTAAACCTGGAAGAAATGGATAAATTCCTGGACACTTGCACCCTCCCAAGCCTAAATCAGGAAGAATTTGAAACCCTGAATAGACCAATAACAAAGGCTGAAGTTGAGGCAGCAATTAATAGCCTATCAACCAAAATGAGTCTAGGTCCAGATGGGTTCACAGCCGAATTCTACCAGGTGTACAAAGAGGAGCTGGTGCCACTACTTCTGAAACTATTCTAAACAATACAAAAAGAGAAATCCTTCCCAAATCATTTTATGGGACCAACATCATCCTGATAGCGAAACCTGGTGGAGACTCAACAAAATAACAAAACTTCAGGTCAATATCCATGATGAAATTGATGCAAGAATCTTCAATAAAATACTGGCAAACTGATTGCAACAGCACATCAACAAGTTTATCGATCACGACCAAGTAGGCTTCATCCCAGGGATGCAAGGCTGGTTCAACATATGCAAGTCTATAAAAGTAATCCATCACATAAACAGAACCAAAGACAAAAACCACATGATTGTCTCAATAGATTTAGAGAAGGGCTTCAAAGAAATTCAACAGCACTTTGTGCTAAAATCTCAATAAACTAGATATCGATGGAATGTATCTCAAAATAATAAAAGCTATTTATGACAAACTCACCAGCCAATATCTTACTGAATGGGAAAAGATTGGAAGCATTCCCTTTGAAATGTGGCACTAGACAAGGATGCCCTCTCTCACCACTGCTATTCAATATAGTATTGGAAGTTCTAGCCAGAGCAATAAGGCAAGAAAAAGAAATAAAGGGTATTCAATTAGGAAAGGAGGAAGTCAAATTGTCTCTATTTGCAGATGACATGATTGTACATTTAGAAGACCCTCATCTCACCCAAAATCTCCTTAAGATGATAAAAAACTTCAGCAAACTCTCAGGATACAAAATCAATGTGCAGAAATCACAAGCATTCCTATACACAAATAACAGACTAACAGAGAGCCAAATCAAGAGCGAACTCCCATTCACAATTGCTACAAAGAGAATAAAATACCTAGGAATAAAACTAACAAAGGATGTAAAGGATCTCTTCAAGGAGAACTACAAACCACTGCTCCAGGAAATTAGAGAGGACACAAACAGATGGAGAAACATTCTATGCTCATGGTTGGGAAGAATCAATATCATGAAAATGGCCATACTGCCCAAAGTAATTTATACATTCAATGCTATCCCCATCAAGCTACCAATGACCTTCACAGAAATGGAAAAAACCACCTTAAACTTCATATAGAACTAAAAGCGAGCCTACGTAGCCAAGATAGTCCTAAGCAAAAAGAACAAAGCCAGAGGCATCACCCTACCGGACTTCAAACTATACTACAAGGCTACAGTAATCAAAACAGCATGGTACTGATACCAAAACAGAGATATAGACCAATGGAACAGAACAGAGGCGTCAGAGGCAATGCCACACATCTACAACCATCTTTGAGAAATCTGACCAAAATAAGCAATGGAGAAATGATTCCCTGTTTAATAAATGGTGTTGGGAAAACTGGCTAGCCATGTGCAGAAAGCAGAAACTGGACCCCTTCCTGACACCTTACACTAAAATTAACTCCAGATGTATTAAAGACTTAAACATAAGACTTAACACCATGAAAACCCTAGAAGAAAACCTAG
>CAUYLG010047096.1:0-53264 GCA_963573385.1 Cacajao melanocephalus | reverse complement strand
GAGACTCCATCTCAAAAAAAAAAAAAAAAAAAAAAAAAAATGAAAAAAAAAATAATTTTAAAAGAATTTAAAAAAAATTAAAAAATAAGTAATGTGCACAAATTATTAAAAAAAAAATAAAAAAAAAAAAAAAAATATATTTTAATTATAAATCACGACAATAAAAAAAAAAAAAAAAAAAAAAAAAAAAAAGGACAATATCAGTCTTTTTACAAGCTTTTCCTAAATATGCAGACTGAAGTTAGGTGCCCCTCTTATGGACTCCCACTGCATCCTCTGTATACTCCTATTGTATCATTATTACATTGATTTGTATTTGTTTTTATTCCTTCATTAGATTTTATGCTCCAAGGGTGCAGGGCTGTATCTTGATCACAATCTTATCAAAACCTTGCATGTATCCTGGGACAGAAGGAAACTTACAAAAATTGCTCATGAATTAATGAAATTCAGAAAAGTAGATGAGTCTAGAGATGAATGGAAGCTCAGAAAGGGAGGTCATCAGAGAAAAAAAACAGCACCATGCACAATTATATAAATATGCTTAGGGTCCTAACAGATTAACAAGAATTAGGAAAATCTATTAGTATTACTTCAGAATACAGCAAACCTGTTTTCTCCAATTCATAACAGTTTCAGCCTGATAACCTTCCCTCTTAATTCTACAGCAAAAGGAGAAGATGAGGGACAAAGAATAAAATGGAAAAGGAAAAAGAACTATGCACACATCCTATTCAATTTTTTCTTCTCCCAAATCCACTGTGAGCCACATTTATTATTTTATATTCACCTGCTAATGTGAGATTCATGTACTTTAACATGTAAGAATCAGTAGACCAATACAAAAAGAAAACATACCTTACACATACAGTCAATTCAGAATCTGTAAAATTCAAATTAACAATACTATTCTGTCCTGTCAATCTGTGGTGTCGGCATAAATTTAGATTTGTGGTGATAATTAACCGAAAATGAAGCCATCCTACCATTCAAAATTCAGAAATCCAATCCTTCAAATGCTCAAATCTATTATGTTCCCTCTCATTCAAAATCAAACGAAATGTTTTCCCTTTTTCTTCAGAGAAATGTTCTATTTGTTGACCAGAAACTGTTTTAACCTACCACAGAGGGATAAATTCTACCCTCTGTAAAACTAAAATAACCAATACTGTCTAAATTATCATATCTTTGAAATATCCTTTTTGACATACACAAAAAAACTCTACTTCTTTTGTTTGTTTTAGCAAATTTGCATTGAGCATCTGTCTATACTAGTTATTTAACACTGCAGTCCACAGGTGCCGTGAAGAACCCAAAACTAGAGTCTCTGTTCTCAGAGAACATAAAATCCTGGCAGGACAATACTCAAAACAAATGGAGAAAAAAACGACAATGTCTAAGAATCAGAGAATCTGAGTATGGTACAGATAAGACCATATGGCCCTCTGTATGTTACAGAGAAAGCTAAAGTCCTAACTCCAAAATAGCAATCTTCAAATTTCATTAATTAAAAAAAACAACAGCTTTCATCATTTTTACTTTTTCCAATTTTTATAACTCATGGTCCATGGTTTTGTTTTGTTGCTAACTCCTTTACTGTCTGGTATAAAGATTATTAATCATAATTACCATACAAATGTAACCATCTCTGAATATGAGTTCTATAAGGCAACATAATTACTTTCTTATATGCTGTATCCTAGCACTTTGCATAGACACAGGCAGGGTGTTCAAAAAGTAAAAGCAGTAAGACTTAAAAATCCTTCAAACTTAATCCTAACAGTGGATCACGCCTGTAATCCCAACATTTTGGGAGGCTAAGGCAAGAGGACTGCTTGAGGCCAGCAGTTTGAGAGCAGTCTGGGCAACATAGCAAGACCTATTCTCTGCAAAAAATAACAGTAATAATAAATAAAAGGTTTTTAAAAAATAAAAGACTTAGTCCTAGTAATAATTCTTCATTACCATTGTTCTTGTTGACATATGAGTATTTCTTCACAGCTGTTTTTTTTAAGTGCATATAGAGTAATGGTAAATGAGTATATATCTCTATTATTGCACTTATAAAAATGTATTGCAATTCGTTTATA
Organism: Cacajao melanocephalus; assembly: GCA_963573385.1. Taxonomy (NCBI): domain Eukaryota; kingdom Metazoa; phylum Chordata; class Mammalia; order Primates; family Pitheciidae; genus Cacajao; species Cacajao melanocephalus. The sequence goes on along the minus strand of CAUYLG010047096.1, from coordinate 51,174 downwards.
CTAGGCTGTGAGCAATCAAAAAGCAAGTATATCTTTGTGTCTCTATCCCTTAGCATAGTGCCTAGCATATAATAAGTGCTCACTAGTTATTACATAAAATTTAAATAAACATACTCAAATACTTTCTAATTAGAAAAAAAATCAAAGCCTTGAAGACTATGGAAAGTAGAGAAATATTTCTGTAAGAACACAAATTAACCTTTTGCCCTGGAAAAATTCCAACTACAATAACTTGATTTTCCATCTACCCCAAAATAACTCTTCTGGTTACAAAAAAGTTTTTTTCCTATCTCTTAAAAATCATTTCGAAGCTGACAAACTGATATCATGCTTCATACCAGTGAAGTAAAGATGTTATATCAAATTTACATAAATACTATCCTTTTCTAAGTTTTATTTCCTTATTATAACAAAAGACGTATTTTTTTCTGTTTTAACAATGTGGCACTTAAAACCAACATAAAAAGACTGGTTCCTTTCTTACTCAATAGGTAATTACCAATGATCATATTTTGAAAGTGAAAAAAATGAAGTTTCACTCTATAACTATTTCTGGAAAAAGGCTGTAACTCCAGATAATATATTAATGAAAATAGTGTCAACTATATTAAAGAAAATGGAGTGTTAAATATGTAAGATAACCTACTACATCTTCCATACTACATTTACTTTAGTGAAAGCACATTAGTCTTTCTTCACCTTTTATTTTATTTCATGACCAAACTTCTCTAAGTCTCACCTCTTAAGAATTAGCTTCAGGGAAAGGAGTGGAGAGAGGCCATGTGCAACCTCATAAAAACAGCTCATTTTAAACTGGTGCCAGACATATATGTTTTATGAGTAAGACCTCAGATAATCCTTTGATTAAGAAGCTTCTTGATTCTAAGTGCAAAATCTTCCAGCAAGAGGAGCGTTAAATTCCAAGTATGCTGATTTCATTCTTTCAGACCACTACCAGAAAAATGTCTTTCTTCTAAGTTACATTTTCTTCTATCTTAAAGTTTTTTGGAAGGAAAGAAGGATTCAATTAAAATGAGTCAAGATCTTATTCCATCAATTCTCTCTACTAAAATACTTCCTATGTCAATCTTAACAATCATTCATTCAGAACTCACTGAGTGCCTCCAATGTGTTAGGCACTATAGGAGAGAGATATAAAGATAAATAGAAATACGAGTCATTAAATACAAAACAAGATGTCAACATTCAGAATCAACAAAAGTAGCTGGACAATCCTAGGAAAAGATAGTACTTGCATTGAGCCTTGAAAGATGAGTAGGATTCTAAGTTACAGGCAGTAAACCATTCAAGACAACAGAAATGGCATGTGCAAAAGAAGACTACCAAGACATATTTGGGGAATGAAACTCTGAAGGAAAATCAGAGTAGAATGATAAATTGGAAACAAATTGTGGCATTATCTTAGTAACAACCTGTACATTCTTAGCAAGTGAATGACCAAATTCTTACTTTAGTAATATTAATCTGACAAGACAAGGCAGAATATAATAGAACGGAGAAAAGGAAATCAATCAATGTGAAACTGAAGTAAAAGTAAGTTAAGAATCTATTAAGAGTCTAATGAAATGATGGAAAACTGGACAAGGTGGTGGGGTTGAAACCTAAGAGTGAAGGATGAAAAATATTGTGATGGTAGAATCAAGTAGACCCGGCAAATAGCTGACCACAGGGAACAAGGGAAAATGGAGAGGTCAAATATCACTTTAAGGAAATAAGACTAGGTGAATGGAAGAATGACACTGTCATTAAAAGAATTAGGGAAATCAAGAGGAAGACTGATTTCCAGTTGTAGAGAACAACGATGAACTCGTTTGGTCACTCTCAATTTATGAGACACTTAGACTGGAGACTGGAAGAAACACTGGGGACAGAAACTTGGGTCATGCCTACATGTCTAAGACAAGAGGGAAAAAGCAATCAAATTAACAGAGACAAAATAATTACAAAGAGAAAAGAACCAGGTTGACGAAGTATCATAGAAACTAAAGACAGGGCTTCGGCACACAGGGAGAAAGGCCATGTGAGACAACAAGAATGCAGCCATCTGCAAGCCAGCAAGGGAATCTTCTGACCTGACCACACTGGCACCCTAGTCTTGATCTTCCAACTTCCAGAGCTGTGAGAAAATAAATTTCTATTGCTTAAACCATGCAGCCTATGGTATTTTGTTACAGTGGCCTGAGCACACTAAGACAGCTTTAAAAAGACAAAGCTTATTTTCTTGCACCGAATACTGTCAGCGGGAATCTATTCACGACGCCATGATAGCAGTTAAGAAGCAGCTATGGTCTAACTCAGAATTCTCTTGCTGAATCATTCCCTAAAATAACCCTCAAAAGTAGTATTAAAATCAAGTATTATTAAAATTGTAGATCAGAAAACACATCCATGTATGTTTAATAGACTCTAAAATGTAGAGAGGGAAAAATAAGGGGAAATGGAATAAATAACCAACTGACAGCACTGGGCAGAAACCTAACAAAAAATGTCAATACAAAGCAAACACTTGGTTTCCTTTTAAGATGCAGAAAGTAAAGTCTATTTCACAAAGTAGCTCTAAAAATGGCTAAGAAGCCAGATGTGGTGGCTAATTCCTGTAATCCAAGCACTCTGGGAGGCCAAGGCAGGAGGATTGTTTGAGCTCAGGAGATGGAGGCCATCCTGGGCAACATGGCAAGACTGTCTCTACTATTTATTTCTTTTTTCCCCCCTAGCAAATCATTCCTTCAACAACCTCATCTCTATTAAAAACCAAAAAAATTAGCTGGATGTGGTGGTGTGCATCTGTAGTCCTAGCTACTTTGGAGGCTTAGGTGGGAGGATGACTTGAGCCCAGGAGGTTGAGGCTGCAGTGAGCCATGATCGGGCAACTATACCCTCGCCTGGGCACAGCAAGATCCTGACTAAAAAGAAAAAAAAAAAAAGAAAAAGCCAAGAAAGTTTAAATTAAATCATATGTGAGTAACTAGCATTTTTGTTAAGTACCCAGCTAATGAATTTTACCCCAAGAGAAAACAATGTATAATCTCAAAAGTTTGAAGTGGGCTTGTAATAAGACCTTACACTAAAGCAGAATGTCACCAGTTGCTACGACTCTACTCGGTAACATTCCAGTAGTTTCGAGCTTTCCTGAATCCCCAGAGAGACTTTTTCATCTATGCTAACTGTACAGAGTCTAAAGAAGTCTATTCACACAGGTGATAAAACATTTATAATGTCAAAGAGATGTACATTCGCATGCTAACTCTGTTCTGATCAACTCATCCCTTGATGAGTGCTTTTTGAGGACTTGTGGACTCAGTTCCTTCCAAAAAAGGTATTTCAAGGGTTCTCAAAAAACAAACACAGAGAAGCCACACCTTACTTCCCAATTACCACTTAAAATGTTTCTATCCCTACCAAGCCAATGGCATGTCTGAACTAGTATTAACATTTCTATCACTGCTAAGAAAAATATTAGTATAATATTTCTAGTCAGAGATTCCTAAACTGTTAGTCTTTATCCAAAGCACACAACAAGCTTCTAACTACACATTGAAAATCTAGGAAAATGGAGAGGGAGATGAAATAGAACACTGGAAAGGCTACTGAAAAAGAACAGAGGTATAAAGACAATGTTCATGTTCCTAAGGAAAGAATAAACTATAAAAAGCTCTTTATATAGAATAGAAAGCCAGAGTCTCAAGGAATTAGGTATCTCTTACCCATCAGTTGCCAAAATACTTTGGAAGGAAGAAAAAGCTTAAACTTGACCTGCCACAAGGCATAGTATACATTTACTGCTGAACTATTGTAAAAGGTATAACTATACGAAAAAGCACTGGTTACAAAAACCCAAGTAAAGGACTATGTGTATGTATCTAACAAAGAAGCATTAACTGGTTGAAAACCAAACACTGAGTCTTCATAATACTAAAAAGCATCTGATATTATGGGCTCAAGTGCCAGCAGACGTGAACTGTCAAATGTCTTAAAAGAGGGAGGGCAATTCCTGTATTTTTTTCCTCTCCTGGATATCAAGCTAGGACACACTCGCACCTCAGGAAACTTCTACTTGATAGACTTGTGGCTCTATTAAAGATTATCTGATTTCCCTTTGAGGCCAAATTTAGAATCTTCCTAAAAAAAAGAAATAATTTATCAGTCTTTCAGAAATTATTTTTGAAGTCTTAGTTCCAGGTAATTCCTCTCCTCTTCATTTTTCACAGAAAAACAAAAAATAAATAAATAAAACCCTAATCGGTCCCCAAAAGAAGGAAAGAGGGCAGGTAAAACTACAAAGAAAAAGGAAAAATAAGTATGAATTTCATAAACATGGTTTATTGTATCTTTGGAAGACAGGACACAGTCTGGAAATAATAGCATTTCAATCATTTCCTGCAAAAGTTGACCACTCAGGTTAAACCTGGTCTTTGTGAAGATTATTTTTAAAAGGTACCATTTTGAAATTTTCCCATTCCAATTAAGCTTCAGAGAAACTTCTCAAAGGCACAAATTCTTCAAGCTATGAAAATAAAATACTTACGTATTTTTGCCATCATGGATAAATTATACAAGAATGACTTTTCTACGTGATGAGGCAATTAAAAATAAACAAACAAAATTGAAATAAAAATTCCAAAGAACTGCTAATACATCTAAATGACACCAGTATTATACTTAGAGGAAAAAACTTAATTCCTCAAATTCTTCATAATACAAACTCTGAAAATGAGACGTGGGAAGAAGATGACAAGAATTCAAAGCCCATTCATGTTATTTGGAGGAACCTAACCCAAACATATTAGAGATATGTTCCTACCATAAACAAGATGGGAGAAGATGGGCAATGTGGCCTACTCTTAATCTACAATGTTAGTTTCTAGCAACCTTAAGCTTCCATATCACAGCCATGTTAAAACCCCAGGCTCCCTTTCCCTGCAGTAGATCAGGCCATGCACAGCAGATGCAAGGAAAGGCTGCAGTTATTTTAAAAAAAGAAAGAAAGAACAGAACAGAACAGGAACACCATGAAGCAAGCTCCAAATGGCAAGGCTGAATTAGCTATATTAGCTTACCATATATCTCGGATCTACTCTCCTCTGAACTAGATTTTGTCTTCTTGGAGGAGCTATCTGCACAAGAGCGGGAGAAAAGGAGAGAGATATAGAAAATATGGAGACCAATGTAAGGGAAAAAATTCATGGGGAAAAAAGAATGAATCATGATCAAGTTAAATCGTGCAAACACAAAGTATGAACATAACAGATGACAGCTCTTAGAATAGTCACGAACAGCACAGATAATGACATATTTTAAAGATTTATAGAAGAAAAGACAGTGCAATAAAAATATGTTCAAACAAAACAACACATGAATGGTATACAAAATATATCATCTGATAATTGTAGAGATGACAAAAGCACTAAAAGCTATAATGATTATGAAGCATTGCATACACCTTTGCTTAAATCTGTCTTTGGAGATGGGCACAGCACAGATGTCCGTACAAAATAAACCTAACAAGATTATATTTTTGTGAACATAGGGCAGAAACTCTTGATCTTATTTATAAGACAATATCTAATCATGTAAATGAAAGCCTCTGAGCTCCATGACTACAAAATTAGGCATCAGAATAGAAAATTCTCTCTTCATGGAGATCCGTAAGTGACATAATACAAATTACCACCACCAAAGCCTCCTAAATTGGTGATTAAATTTCATTTTACCTACTACCCAAAATGCAGAAAATGATTAGTATGTGCTTCCTAGATAATATTTATAGTGTTGTTTCAAAATAAAAGTTTATACTGATAAAGTATGAAATGTCTTAATTATATACATAAAACATACTATTCTCTATTAAATATTTAAAATATTTCTAAATAAAAATACCTAAAAAATAGATATATTACTTTTACGTATGTGAGATTATAGGATTTACTCTGTCTTTTGTCAAAGGGACATACAACTGAATAAAATAGTATGTGCATAAAAAATATGCTTCAGTTTCAAATGACAAAAGTAAGATTACCAAGCATTTTTTATGAATCAAATACTGAGTAAGTTTACAAGGAGAAAGCCAAAGGGGAAAAGCCTATATGTTGTAAAAGGAGATCAATCTAAAAGTATGTTAACATGACAACTCTAGGAAAGATCAACATTGCTAAGGTTGAAAGACAGCTCTCTAAGTTCAGAATACTTTTTGACTGAAGAAGAAGCGATTTCTATTCATTTGTTTACTCTAAAATGAGATAATCATTAATTTATGAAATTGATTTGTCTAAAACTCCAATTCACCATGATCACAATTGAATTTTTAGATAACTACAGAAGTGTAGATTTGTTATAGCCTTGGTTTTATAACACCCTTCTGCTTATACCACAATTCATCTTAATACCGAGTCCTTGATCTGACCAAATCTCCAATTATTATATAAACATTTCTTTATCACTACTTAAAAACAAAATATACTCTATAATGATATTTCTGTAGTGGAATGTACAGTGTTGAAAGTTAAAAATGCTTGCATTCCTCCTGAATGCAAAGGCTTTATCATGACATAACTGGAGAAAAAGGAGAGTCCTAAAACAGATCAACCATTCCAGAGTGTTTCAGGTAGCTTAGGCTCTATTATTCCAAACTTCACTACTCTCAATATTCTTTGAAAGAATAAATAGTGTTTTACCTGTGGGGTCAAAATCATGTGATGCAATGCGCTCAACTTTCTGCTTCTTATCTGTTGGTGACTCTCGGTTCAAAATACTTCCATGCCTAAATTAAAGCAAAGTAATCAAATGTTTAGTGCGAGAAAATCATTAGAATAAAAGTTTTTAAATCCCAAAAGTGGATCTTACAAGAGAAACCAGGAAATCAGTTTACTTTACACATCACCATAAGCCTCTCTAATTTATGTTTTTCAAGAAGTTTTGGTGATACACAGTCTATTTACTTGATTATTAAAAGTGTTTAAAATAATTAAAAATAGTATTCAGCATTAAAGTCTCTTTTATTCTTAGAAGTAACTGCTTACATTATTTGGTATGATTTTCACAGGTCAATATTATCATTTCCATTTAATAGACCAAAAAAAAAAGCCTAAAAGGAATTAAACACATTCTCCAACTCTACATATACTATGATCAAGTGCAAAATCACTGCATAAATAGATCATGCATGAGAACAGTTTAAAATTTAAAAAGCAAGCCTTAGGCAAGCCTCATTTTAAGCCTGCCTGCGTAGTTCTAGCCACACAAGTCTTAGCCAACCACTTTCAGGACCAATAACATTAGAATTATTATTTTTTCTATGGCTTAGCCAATTACACTGATCAGATAATGGTTGGGTGGCAAGACAATAACAATAATACATATGTACACATATACATATTCACTGTAGTACTGGATCCTGCACTGTGCTGACACTAGAAATGATAAAATATAATAATTAGGAATGACATACTGCCTACATTTTAAATAATATTTATGATAATTAAGATTACAGAAGAAATGCTGAAAGCAAATGTACTGAGGAAGAGGCATTTAATACCTGGAAATGAATAAACACATAGACATGAATATAGGCATAGATATATTTTAACATTTTCTTCACTGTCGTAATTAAGACTAAACTAGTGCCAAAGTTCATTAACTAAAGCCAATTATAGTGACACAAGTGATAAAACACATAAAAAACTAGCATTCCATTTTCACCTCCCAACCTACTCTAATTCAAAACATAGATTTTAAAATTAAATCTCTTCATAATGACCTTAAATATCATTATGAACAAAATTTTAAATGCTTATATTAGATGTATTATCAAAACAATGCTGTTTTCCAGAAAAAAGTAACATCTTTTGTATTTTAAATCTGTAAAACGTTTTGAAATTTTGAATTACTTGAATACACAATATCAAAAATCACAAAAATCCACCATAATTTTAAAGGGATGCTTATAATTAAAATATAATCTAAACTTGAGTATGAAGAGCAATTGAGCAAACTTACCTTATAGGTTTTTTGAGGGGAAACCTGAAACAAAGAAAAAATAAAGATAAATGTAATTGTTTTACTTATAAGATTTTGTTATTAAATTTATTCATTCTACAGAACCAAAATCAGAGATTTAAATCTTATGCTAACTTTCCAATAGCAAGAATCAACTGGAGGAATAAGAAGTTGAACACCCTGTTTAAATATCTTAACTACTTTGTTAAATCTGAAAATTGCCAGTACCTTTACCATCAGCTGTCCTAGAATACGCTTTTCTTTTTAAAAATTCCAATAATAAGAGCAACTGCTAAATTTATAAAGGGCTTACTAACTGCTATGCATTATTTTCACACGTATTATCTTGTTTAATCCTAAAAAAAAGAAATCTCTATGAAAAGATATTCTCTCCATTTTACAGATTTTTTAAAGTCAAGACAAAAAGAAATATTTTGCCATTAAAATATTATTCTCACTGATTTCCTAGAAAGGAAAGTTCCTTCCTTCCATCACTTCACCCTACTTCCCCAAATATCTGGGTGCTGATTACTGCACTATTGATCTATGTCATCATGATCCTCAATTATTAGGTTTAGATTTAATAACACATATCTAGAAAAAATTAAAGTACTATCAGTTACAAAAAAATATCTTCCAAAAGTAGAAAACAAAGGGTACTTTCCTGTTTTCTTTTTCCTGGGGGGGGGGGGGCGGTCCTATAAGCTGAAAGAACTACAGCATTTCCTGCTGTTTGTCTTTCTGTTAAATAAATATTACTGGAAACTTTGTGATAAGAGTTTGATGCTATATATAAATGCTAATCTAAGTCTTCCCAAATATCATCCCATTTTTTTTATTTCTATCTTTCAGATTATTTCAACCTATGGCATTTTATGTAAAGGTTATTTAGTCTAGTAATAGGAACAGTACTTTATTAAGAACAAAAGTAAAACTAGGGTTTTAAAAAAGTCTATTAGTAAATAAACATAAAACGATACTTCAATGACTAGATTTCATTTGGTATGGAGGTAGTTTAGTTAAAAACATAATCTCTAAAATGCAAGTTTACTCACAATTCCCTTTGACACCTATTTAAACCAAAATTGATCCATAGAAAAAGACAAAGAATCTAAAACCTTTCCTAATCAGTGATAGCACGTTAACTCACAACAAAAGCAGTGATAATAAGTAAAGGGGGTTCTGGGACAAGATGACACTGCTCTAGAGAACAAACTGACTTTACAAAAGACCACGAAATCTTCAGAAATAGGAGTTCCTAAGCAGTCTGTCCATACTTGTTGAGGTAGGAGAGGGAGGGAATGGGAACATGTTTCTTAATTTACAGATGAACATAAAAGTTGACAGAAAAGGATTCCAACTGAGTTTCTGCAAAGGGTAACAACTGCCATTTATCAACCTTAGCCACTCAACCTCACAGCCATTATAAAAACTCCTACCCTAAAACAATGCTGCTTGCGTCAGAGACTGCAACATCCAGGGGGATGCTGGTAAAGAATCCCGGAAGTTCCCAGACTACTGATTGTAAACGAGTTTCCTGAGCTATTTTCTCTTACAAGGTAATGAAAAAGGAGAGGAAAAAAGACAACAAAAATGGAAGTAGAAAATGAACAAGGACCACACCCACAGTCCAACTTGCGTGTCATAATCTACTTACTATATTCAATGAAGTATAAAGAACTTCTCAAATGATACATTAAAATCATAATTTTTCTCTAATCATTGAATTCTACCTTAAAGTATCTGCTAAAGAAATATATATGTACATGTATGTGTGTGTGTGTCTATATATATGCTTATATGCATAAGTAACAATGTCAAGAACCTTCTTGGCTATTTCATTAGTTCCCTCTGCTTCAGCTAGGAAAATCACCAAGATAATCCCATGGTTTCACAAAATCCCTACCATATGCTAAATACTGAGACAGATGTAATCAGAGAACTGGAAATAGAAAGCTAGAACCTCAAAGAAAACTCTGGGGCTGAAGTTGCAGATCTGAGTCATCAATCTAATGATGGTCACTGAAATTTAAAACACCGAGTAAAGAAGAAAAAATGCCTAGGCTCAAATTTAGGGGAGAAACTAGCATCTGCATGACTGAGAACGAGGCCAATAAAGGAAATTAAGATGATGAGTCAGAAAAGAGAAAAGGTCCCAGAAGCAAAGGAAGAGTAGATAATCAATACTATCAACTGCTACAGAAAGGCAGGTCTGAAAGCTAAAAAGTGACCAGGTTCTAAGCAACAAATCAGTTCAACATCAGTCTGATGAAATAAATTCTGGTGAACAAAACCCCTATACTTTTAAGTCCCTGTCCACTGTGTAGTCTAATCATGCAATCATGACGATATCTTTTGGTTAGATATTTATCTAGAACAGCTGCATGTGATGATGACATAATGTTACATGTGCCTAATGAAACTGTGCCTAGTTTTTGAAAATACCATATTGATAACTTGGACATTTTGCCAACGGTGAATATATGTGTTTACTTATATGTGTGTGTGTGTATATTTTTCTATTAATAGATAGCAGAAAAATTCAAATTGCAAAATGAAAAACTATGATTAATAAAGCAAAGAATTATCAGGAATTTAAGTCACTGGGAAATGGTGTCTAGCTGCCTTTTTTTATTTTGAGATGAGGTCTCACTTTGTCACCCAGGCTAGAGTGCAGTGGTGAGATTGCAGCTCACTGCAATCTCCACCTCCCGGGTTCAAACGATTCTCCTGCCTCAGCCTTCCAAGTAGCTGGCACGTACCACCATGCCTGGGTAATTTTTGTATTTTTAGTAGAGACGGGGTTTCCCCATGTTGGCAGGCTGGTCTTGAACTGCTGAACTCAAGTGATCCACCTGCCTCGGCCTCCCAACATGCTGGGATTACAGGTATGAGCCACCATGCCTGGCCTGTCTTTACTTTTGATTTCATATATTAAGCACAGCTATATTCCAGAACTCCTAACCAAAGGTCTTCAATGTTCAGAATACATGTATTCATTCAACTCAGAATGCCTTTTCCTTGTTAAATTCTGAGTTCTAATTTTTAAGCCCTAGGTAGCAATATTTAGAGACCTCTCCAAATTTTATATATTCATACACACCCCTCCCAATGTTATTACAGTGCAGAGGGAAATGTGATTTGGTAGTTAAATAGCCCTAACCCAATAAATAATGTATACTAGAGTTAAGACTTAACCTTTTAACCAAGTTTAACTATTCTGATAAGCACACACGAACACATACAATTTTATAACTGAAATAGTCCTTTAATAGTGTTAAAAATAATTTCTTCTGGACTTAAAAAATTGCAAAGGACCAGAAAGTTTTGTTGTCACTTATTTGCTTATAATAGTCTACTAGAAATCACTTTTTATTTTACTGATTTCAGTGCATAAAGAGTTAGCCTTTTGACAATACTCCAGTGAGAAGTGCTCTGAAACCATATGAGAAAAAGTACAGATATCACACTCAAACCTTAATTCACACCCTTTTCTCTGTCCTCCAGGGTATTAGATATTGCTTCCCTGGGTTTAGTTATAAAGGAGCATTTGAGACTTAGTTCTTCTTAATAAGGGATGGTTGAAATGAAAGGGAGGTGGTTAAACAAATTTTTCTTACATTGGATAGTGGTTAAGATTTTATTAGCAGTCAAACAATGTTACCTACTAAATTTAGAATTATCAAGAATTCCATTAGGAGATACACTGATTTTAGTGATGTTAAAATAAGGAGAAAAAATACTGCAACTTGAAATGAGTGAAATACGGCACCATTTTATTGAAAACCACTCCAGTGAGAAGGGTTACTAGACAAAGAACTCTGAAAATTAGATAATGAGGTAATTTTAAGGCTCAACCCTCATAAGACGAAGTAAACATCAGTGCAGGAAATATACTATTGCAAATCAGAAACTGACACGGTGGGATGGGAATAGTATTACTGATTGTTGTAAATGAAAATTCCCTAAAATTTGCAGGCCTTGTGGGCAAGGGAATCCTCAGAAACAAATGTAACTGGGTTTGTATTCTAGTTCCACAATTTAACAGGTGTTTGAACTTGAACAAGTTGCTTAACCTTTTTAAGTATCTCCTGTAAAACATTAATTACTAATACCTCTACTTATATCTCACAAATTTGTTTTGGGGATTAAATTAGAAAATAAGAAGCAGTAACCACTTATGTATTTATTATTTAGAAGAACAAAAAAAAAATTTGAATGTTAGTGATATGCATTCAAATTAAGTAGAAAAGAAAATAAATTTAAAAACTGAATATTCAAAAAGGTTTTTAGCTAAGTAAAATGCATAGAAATGTATAATTCAAAGCCAGTGATGAAACCACAGATTTAATTTGCCAAGTTGTGTCACAGAAAATTCATGTCAAAATGCTTAAGTTAACAAACTTCTCAGACGCTACACTCTTAAGAAAAAAAGATCAGGTTACAATCAACACTTCAAATTTTCCTGTCAAGTAGGGACAGTGATTTTTTTCAAACCTAGTGAAATTGTGTTGACCACATCTGCCACTTAATAGCAAAAAAGTCCATTATTTCCTCATCTCCTTTAAAATATCAAAGGTGATTAAGGCATCCTGTGGGCAGGATTTAAATCAAGTTTTTTATTTATCTGTTTCTACAAAACAATTTAAATGGCCTAAAGCATAGTACTTAAAATTTAAAACTAGTATAAATCTGAACTGCCTTGCTTTATTATTATTATTTTTCACAATATAACAAAACAACTAAGAAGACATTTGTCTGCAATACATAAACAGCTCTTAAGGATAGGGATTTAGCACATAATGCTAACTCCAGCTGAACTGTTAATTCAATCTTTAGTTTTCTGTACTGTAAGATTCACAGAACCGAAAGTATTAAATGACTACCTCCTTACCTCGCAACAACAACAAAATAAACAGTCATAAATCCTTTCACTACCTACAATTTATTACTGGTCTAGCTTAGAGCCACTAAAAGAACTAAAAATTATAGAACTGTGGAAAAAAAAAAGTCTGAACATTATCTACAATACAACAGCCATACTAACATACTTTTTTATTAGCATATAGAACCAAAGTATGAAAAGTGGCTAGCAGAGCTGGCAATAAAACACGAGTTATTTCAGAAGGACTCTAAAACAGAAGCTACAGCTGACAGAATGACTCATGGAGAGTTTCCCATGGTGTTCTTTGTTTTAAGCCTCTGGACCTTGCAACACAAACCATAGAAATGCAGGGACCAAAACACTCAGTTCTGGTGCAGAATCCAAAAATGATTCACTAGCACGTAATATAAAATCTCAAATTGCCTTCTTCAATATAGCTTAGTATACCACCACTTTTACTGAAGAGCTTAAATCCATAACAGACCTTTAGGCTCTCTTACTTCCTGGACACACTCTGACAAATCAAATAGTAAATATTTTTCTAAATTACCTTCATTCCCTCTCGTGGAGCTATTATAGATTGACCATTAGTTGTTGCTGAACTGAGAAATACATTTCCCAATTAATGTAACAGCTTATTAGAGACTTTCATTTCCTTATTGACAATCTGGAAAATTATCATCTTTGTGAATATTTCTTAGAAGGTTTTTCCACCACTTTCCTTTGTGATCATGAGTATCTGATTATTAGTACCTTACACAGTTTTTTTAAAGACTATATTCACTTCAGAAAACCATGTAAAAAGAACTGCCAGAAAAGTATGAGATCCTCAAAATACTTAAACAAGTATCCTCATCTCATTAAACAACATGCAAATCATCAATCCATTCTTATGGAAGAGATATTCCATTAGAGTTCTTCTTGAAAGTATTAATATAAAAGGTTTTTAAGAATTATCAAACAAATATAAGAGTCATTAAACAAATGTGAACAATAAACTGGACTCTACAAAATGATCTCATGACTTATAAAACAGGGATAATGCATGATTCTGTTTGTTAGGAATTTAAAACTTAATCTCATTTCACATTTCTCTACATCAGAATATACTGGTAAAAATAATAAAAATATGAGTAGGAAAAAAGTCCTCTTAATCAGGGATGGGCATTTTTCCCACAAATATTTTATATAAAATATGAGTAAATGTTTAAAATTTATAAACCAAAGTGAGAATAGGTGAACAAAATTTGTTAGGACAGGCTGCTTTCTACACATTTGCTAAACGATACATATGTGCTTCTGAAAAAGTAAAGAGTCTCAGCTTTTAAGTGTCATGGAGACAAGCTCCAACATACAGCGTTTACTTTTCAGTCTGAGCTGGAGAATTTTACTTAAACGTAAAATTCAAATATAGAATACTGCCTAATATTTTACTTTTTTGAATATAGAGCATTCTATAAAAAGAGTTCTTCTCAAAATTTAAATGCTGACATTACCACTTTAAATCACATTATATTTGCAGTCTGCTTGCATTTTTTACTGAAAAAACCTAAGACATCCATAAAAATATCATTCTGCAGCAAGAAAAAGTGATTCAACAAGTAAATTACAATGACTTATGTATTGAATATTTCTTACTTCGTGCCAAAAAAAAAAAAAAATCACAGGAATAGGAATTTTTTTTTTTCTGAAATGTCAGGAGAAGGGAAAAGAACCAAAACTATACTAACCCAAAATCAGAGAGTATTTATTCATGATCCTACCTTCAGGTGTTACAGTTGGTATGCATTCATTGCCTGAGTACAAAGAAGCCCAACCACAGTCATACCTATGCCACAAAGCTAAATAGACAAGGATTTGCCAAAAACTCATCAAGGAAATCCAGGAAATCAGAAAAGTATAAACTTAGTTCTCATGTGTTCTAAAAATGTGTCCAACCTCCTTGAATTAATTTGACATAAATCTATTCCTCCCTCCCTTCCTTCTTTCCTTCCTTCCTTCCTTTCTTTCTTTCTTTGGCACCATCATAGATCACTGTAACCCAACTCCTGGACTCAAGGGAATTCTCCCACCTCAGCCTCCTAAGTAGACAGGACCACAGGTGCAAGCCACCACACCCAGCTAAATTTTAATTTTTTTTTTTTTTTTGTAGAGACCAGCTCTTGCTGTGTTGCCCAGGTTGGTCTCAAACTCCTGGCCTCATGCAATCCTCAAGCTTCAGCCTCCCAAAGCACTGGGATTACAGGTATGAGCCCACTGTGCCTGACTATATAGATCTATTTCTTATGGAGAAACAAAGACCTTAAATATTAATACTTTCCAAGAAGAACTCTAATGGAATAAAGATGAACATATTTCCTGTTTTCTACTTAGAATTTTTTAATTATATAAGAAATATATTATGGATAACATGTAAAATTATATCCAAATATATTATGGATAACATGTAAAATAATTATATAAGAAATATATTATGGATAACATGTAAAATTTATGAATACAAAATATAGGTAAAGATAAAACTAAAAAAAACTGATCATAACCAATATCATTACAATTAAATCTTCTATATAACACCTTCTGCATTCATAGAAAGTATTTTCTTCTGAGGAAATTCTTTTTCATTAAAGTACTTTTATTGGTTATATTTATAACAAATGCTGTAATTAAATTTTTAGTTTTGTACTAAAGAGATTTCACTCACAAGTGCTCTTGTTTTGGTATCAAACATTAACAATTCCTCAATCAGAATTAATGATCCACTTAGTTTATCAGAAAAAGACACACTTTCTGCTGTCAAATCTGAATACTCCAGACTTTCAAAACACCACATAGAAAAAAGGACCTCTGGGCCAGCTGCAGTGGCTCACGCCTGTAATCCTAGCACATTGGGAGGCCAAAGAAGGTGGATCATAAAGTGAGGAATTTGAGAACAGCCTGATCAACATGGTGAAATCCTGTCTCTACTAAAAATACAAAAATTAGCCGGGCATGGTGGTGTGCATTTGTAATCCCAACGACTCAGGAGGCTGAGGCAGCAGAATCACTCGAACCTGGGAGGCAAAGGTTGCAGTGAGCCGAGATCGTGCCACTGCACTCCAGCCTGGGTGAGAGGCTGAGACTCCATCTCAAAAAAAAAAAAAAAGAGAGAAAGAAAAGCAAAGGAAAGGAAAGAAAGGACCTGAGTTTATGAGGAAAAGATGAGAAAATTAATTATATGCATGCCATTTTACACTTGCTTTTGCAAAAGCTTCTCTTGACCCAAAACAAAGAAATCATACTCTTATCAGTGTAAGAGTGGTACATACTCTTATCAGTAACAATGGCTCACCATAGCACTGAATTTGAAAAGTTGGAGGATGAGTGTTTTACAGCTTCTGACATTCCTCTTACAACATCTCAGAATTGGGATCACTGCTCTACAAAGTTCACTCTGTAACACTGATATTCTGTTATGTTTTCTCCTTTAGCTGTTAATTATCCTAATATACTTAACACACAAGACTACTAATAATTTCTTAATAAATCTGTTACTAATATTTTTATAATATTTTCAAGATAATTCCTCTCTCGCAAGGGACTGAGTAATGAGACTGCCATCTTTCCAAACTGTAAAGTTTCCTATAAAGCAATGGTTCTCTCTGCCTTTTCAATATGAAGAAATGTCTCACTTTCTTTATGTCCAAAGTACATGTATAAACTTTTCAAAACTAAAGACAAAATAGGGAAACAACAATCACTCATAATCCCAACACTAGGCATTTTTATGCATATATTCCCATATTTTTCCAACATAAAGATTTCTGTATACAATGTTTAAAATTTCTTTTCATAAAAATTGAAGCATACTGGACATGTTGACAACTTCAACTTAATAAAACATATGTTTACAATATTAACTATTTCACTACCATGCTGGTTTTAAACTGTGCTCCATAAAATTCGTGAGGTTTAAAAGAGGTCCGTTACAGAGCAGGAGTGGGTAGATGGGGCTCTAGACTCCCCACACATCATAGCTGCTTTGTTTTTATTTTATATATTGAATTTCCAAATCAGATAAAGACTTGGAAAACACAGTTCTAAATAATTCTTGATAGCTGCAAAGTATCCTGTGATATGGCTATTAATTTAACAAGTTCCATTTTGTAAATATTTAGGCTGCGTCTAGTTTTTCAACATAATAAAGAATGTTGTAACAAATATCCTTGTAACCCAAGTTCTACACTCCCTCTTGATATCTTCTTTTGGATGAATTCATTTATAGTAAGGAATCCAGATGGGAGTTTGGACTAGAGATGAAAGGAGTTTCTGTGGGTACTAGGTAAACAGAAAAGCAAAGACATACTGGTCCCCCAGCTCAATTCCATGAACTCATGTCAAATCTTTATGGAAACAGCAGCAGAAGCTGAAGAAGCTGTTTTGGCAACAGATCTTGTAAGACAAAGAGCTAAGGTAACATTATTTTAATGCCCAAGTGGCAAAGCGTAGCACGAAATCGAAATCAGTGAGATAGACCCTCTCCCTATTTCTGCTGAAAGTAGAAAACAAACAAACAAAAAGAATCCCAGGGATATACATAATAACAGTTATTGTTGTACTATCCACAAACTGAATAAATGCCCAAAGCTACAATTCATAATATTTTCAGGAGTATTTGTGTTTTACCAATAACAACACCAACACATTTGAAGAGTAAACATAAATGTAGAAGAGGCATTTCTTATGTAGCATGTGAAAAGCACTAAGTGCATATAGAGATTCTCAGTTTCTCTATATTAAACATAAAAGCAATCCTAATTAGGAACCATTACATTTGTTGTGGGTTGAATTATGTCCTCTCCAAAGATATGCTGACGTCCTAACTTCCATACCTGTGTGACTTTATTTGGAAATTGGGTCACCGCCCATGCTTACAGTGTTATACCTAAGAAATCTTTGCCTAACTCCAAATCACAAAGATTTCCCCCTACATTTTCTTCTAAAAGTTGAATGACTTTCTATTTTACTTTTAGGCCTACAATATATTTTGTAATAATTTTTATACAGAGTATGATATCCAATTGAAATCCAAATGTTCCAGCACCATTTGTTGAAAACGAATTGCCTTTGCACTTTTTTGAAAATCAGTTCTCTCTATATATGTGGGTCTGTTTTTGGAATACCACAGGGGTGAAGTACCCTTTCATCACCCATCAGAGGATATATATATCAATATTACTTATCACTAGTAATGTTAACCTTGGTCATTTGATTAAGGTAGTGTTTGCTGGACATCTCCCTGTAAAGTTACTATTTCTCCTTGCCGTATTTTTTTCTTTAGAAGCAAGCCACTAAGCCCAATCCACACTAGCATCTGAGAGGATTAAGCTCCATCTTCTGGAGGAATAGGAATCTACATATACTATTTGAAATTTTTCTGTAAGGAAGATTTGTGTTTTCTCACCTATGTATGTATGTAATCATTTACATCAGTATGGGCTCATGTATGTTTATTTTGGACTTTGAGTTGTAATCCAATACTATGTTATTAACTCTCTTGTTCAAATTGTTCCAGTTTATTCCACTGACATGCCCCTGCCTTTCTGTTTGAGCACTTTCTTGTTTGTGGCATTACAAGGCACTCTAGGTTCAAATTGCATTTTCCCTATTGCAGCCTTAAAGTCAACCATTTCTCCAAGAAGCTATTTTATTGAAAAGTAATATTTAGTAACCAAGATCCAGGAGCTGGGTGCGCTCACTGCTACTGAGATATCACCAGTTCTAGGCCCTCTCAGCAGAGAGAGCTGGGAAATGTATGTGTTATACTAACTGGAGTATATATACATATGATATGGTTTGGCTGTGTCCACACCCAAATCTCATCTTGAATTGTAGCTCCCATAATTCCCACGTTGTAGGAGGGACCTGGTGGGAGGTAACTGAATCATGAAGGGGGGATCTTTTCCCGTGCTGTTCTTGTGGTACTGAGCAAGTCTCATGAGATCTGATGGTTTTATAAAGGGGAGTTCCCCTGCATGAGCTCTCTTTGCCAGCTGCCATGTAAGACATGACTTTGCTCCTCATTTACCTTCTGCCATGGCTGTGAGACCTCCCCAGCCATGTGGAACTGTGAGTCAATTAACCTTTTTCCTTTACAAATTACCCAGTCTCTGATATGTCTTTATTAGCAGTGTCAGAAGAGACTAACAGATCTCTAATTGTTTCTGTAGCTATCCATATATCTGTATCTATATTATGCTCAGCATGAGTTCATACTGTTATCTCTGATTCTAATCTAGTTCCCTAGGGTTCATTCCAGTCTTCTCCCTTGCTTTGATCCTTTCTGACGTGAGAAACCTAGTTCCCACAATTTACCATCCATTTACTTATACTGCCTGATTTTTGTAAGTTGAACCAATCTTGTACTCCTGGGATAAACCCTACCCAGTCATTATACACACATACATACACAAAGAGTGCATATATATTTTACTGATTTTGCTGTTTTATGTATATATAGTATATATTTACATACTGTATATATACTGTTGGAATTTATAAAATTACCAATCATATTTCATCTAAATTGTTAAATTTATTGCCATAAAGCTATTCATAATGATCCCTTATCTCTCTCTCTCTCTCTGTCTTTTAAAAAAAAAAAAAAAGAGTCTCATTCTGTTGGCCAGGATGAAGTGTAGTGGCACCCTCTCAGCTCACTGCAACCTCTACCTCCTGGGCTCAAGAGATTCTCATGCCTCAGCCTCCCAAGTAGCTGGGATTACAGGCTCACACCACCATGCCCAACTAATGTTTGTATTTTTAGTAAAGATGAGGTTCACCATGTTGGCCAGGCTGGTCTTTAACTCCTGGGCTCAAGTAATCTGCCCACCTCAGCTTCCCAAAGTGCTGGGATTACAGGCATGAGCCACCACACCCAGCCTCCCTTATTTTTTTTAATATCTGAAGAATCTGTAATGATGTCACCTCCTTCACTTATATTAGTAATGTTTGTCTTCTCTCTTTTTATCCTGATTAGCTGGCTAGAGGTTTAATAATTTTATTAATTTTCTCAAAAGAACCAGATTTGGGGTTAATGTTCTCTTCTGTTTTTCTGTTTTCTACTTCATTGATTCCTGTTCTCATCTCTCTCTATATT
Organism: Cacajao melanocephalus; assembly: GCA_963573385.1. Lineage (NCBI taxonomy): Eukaryota > Metazoa > Chordata > Mammalia > Primates > Pitheciidae > Cacajao > Cacajao melanocephalus. Next base: position 31,138 of record CAUYLG010047096.1, on the reverse strand, counting down.
TTTTTCTTCTGCCTGCTTTGGTTTTAATTTGCTCTTCTTTATCTAGTTTCTTAAAATGAAATGGTCAGGTGTGGTGGCTCATGCCTGAAATCCCAGTATTTTAGGAGGCTGAAGCAGGAGGATCTCCTGAGCCCAGAAGTTTGAGCCCAGAAGTTTGAGACCAGCCTAGGCAACATAGTGAGACCCCGTATCTACCAAAAAAATTAGCTGGGCACACCTACAGTCCCAGCTACTCAGGAGACTAAGGTCAGGACTGCTTGAGCCCAGGCGGTTGAGGCTGTGGTGATCAAACCACTGTACTTGAGCCTAGGCAACAGAGTAAAACCCTGTCTCAAAAAAAAAAAAAAAAAAAAAAAAAGTTGATGACATTGATTTCAGACCACCTCTCTTTTCTTACAGGTGTATAATGCTATAAATTTTTATGTAATGCTTTAATGGCATCCTACAAATTCTGATATGTTGTGTTTTCATTTTCATCCAAGTTAAAATACTTTGACATTTCCTTTTTTATTTCTACCTTGACCAATAGGTTAAGATTTGTTATTTATTTTCCATTATTTGGAGACTTTCCAGAGATCTTATATTGATTTCTAATTTAATTCCATGGTGACCAGGAAACATACTTTGTATGACTTGAGTCCTTTTAATTCATTGAAACTTACTTTACAGCCCAGAATTTTATCTGTCATGGCAAATGTTCCATGTGTGCTTACAAACAGGGGGAAAAAAAGAAGTATTTGGTTACTGGCTGGAATGTTCCAAAAATGCAATTAAATCAAATTGGTCAACAGTATTAAGTATTCTACATCCTTGCTTAGTTTATCTACTTTTATCAATTACTGAGAAACAGATACTAAAATAACTGACAATGTTTGTAGATTTGTCTGTTTGTCCTTTCAGTTATGTCAGTTTTTGTTACAAGAATTTTAAAGTTTTATTGTTAGGTGTATACATGCCTAAATATGTCTTATTTTTAAATTGACCCTTTTATCAGTACAAAATTAGCCTTTTTGTCCCTATTAATATTCTATAATCTTATATCTACTTTATCTGATATTAATGTAGTCTAGTTTTCCTTTGGTGTAGATTAGCATGGCACATCTTCTTCCATCCTTTTACTTTTAAACAATATGTACTTTTAATTTTAAGGTGTGTTTGTTGGCAGCATACATTTAAGCTTTGCTGTTTCATCTAATCTGATATACATTTTAATTGAGGTGTTTGGACCATTTACCTTTGGTGTGATTACTGGTGTATTTAAGTCTGTCATCTTGCTATTTGCTTTTTGTCTCATCTGTTGTTTCCCCTTTTCTCTTTTTCATCTTTTAAATTATTTTAATCAACTGATTTTTAAAGCATTTTACCATTCTGTTAATTTGTCTGGCTCTCTCACTAGACCTTAAATTATTTGAAGGCAAGGACCATGTTCTATTTGATTTTGTATTCTAATTAAGTATTATGGTGCTGAACATATGCCTGACAATTCAATGCATTTTTACTATATGAATTCACTCATTCAATATATTTTTATTAAGAACTATAGAAGATATAAGTTACTCCAGAAACCACAGCCTTCCTTCTAAGAGAATTCCAATTTTATTCAGTTATCTACTATTCCTCTCAGAGTCCAGATGACTCAGGTCAAGCCAACCCCATCTGTTGCAACAGTAATGGGCCTTTTTGGCCCAACAGTAATTCCATTCTTGGGTAAGCGATTGGTTCCAAAAAACTCAATGAAAGTAGAAACAAAGTTTACTGGTGGTATCTATGAAAGTATTCTTGAGAGAACAATGTGAAACTTCTTTCTCTTCCTCCCACTGAACATGAATGAAGAAGCAAGCAGCCTTAACAGTTACTTCACATTCATCTTTAAGGACTAGTTTAGGATGAAGCTGATTTTGATGGCAAGAGTGGAAAGATGGAAAGCATCTGGGCCCTTGACATAGTTAAGTCCCTAAATCAAAAATCTCTGAAGCCTACCTCTAAGATTTCTTTTTTATGTGAGCCAGTAAATTTGTTACTGCCTAAGTCAGTTTGACTTGTGTTTTGTTACAGGCAGCCAAGTGCATACAAAGTTACACAAACACCAACCTACGCTAGGAGGTTCAAGACACTGAAGGTTACATCAGTGAACAGATAAGGTCCTTGCTCTCAAGCAGCTTACATTCCACAAGAGGATGATAAACTCCACAAAAAACAATTGTACCAAAGAATTTCAAACAGTGGTAAGCGCTATTAAAAAAAGGTATTACTTGACTAAGTGTATCAGTTTAGTTTATCCCCAAAAAAACCTTAGAGGCATTTGAGCTGAGACTTAAACGAAGGAGCCAGCCATGGGAAGATCTGGGCCACAGAATTATAGGTAAAGGAAACAGCTGGTAGAAGAGTCACAAGGGATAAGCAGCTTAATGTATTTGAGAAATATAAAGTCCATTGTGGCTTAAGCATAGAAAATGATCAAGATACTGAAATGAGATCCACAATGTAGACAGGCGCTAGCTAACGTAAGAATGTGAGCCACAGAAACAGTTATTCATAATATAATGGAAAACCACTGAAGAGTTTTACATCATGATCTAATTTGAACACTAAGGAAGTTAAGTACAGTCTGTTTACAGTTAGTCTCAAACATCAAATATTTATGCAGCTCTAATAAGCAGAAAATACTGCATAAAGTTTATAACGTTGATATATTCTCTCTCTCTCTCACTCCTCAAGCAAGAATTTCACATTATCTTGAAGGCAGATTTTTAGAAAAAAGAAAAAAATAAGACACTAGCAAAGAATGGGAGGCACTATTTAGTTGTCTTTTCTAGCCTAATTTCTCTAGATAATGTCTGAAACTCATAGTCTTTGCTTTGTTTTTTTAAAGCGTAACAAGACTGAGAGGCAATCTGGTAAACTTAGAACTATAGCTCAGCCATTAGTCTCTGCCCAGGCAAGTGTTTCAGCCTTGTTCTAACACAAGTATTTGGATTTTTCCAAGAGCTGATGTCAGGGCTTTTCACAGAGACAGAACAGCATTTATAGGCTAGAGAAGGAAAAAGGGTTTCCCCAGCAGCTATGCTCAATGTGGCCTTTGTACTGCTGCACTGCCAAAGGCAGGAAGACCCTGCTAGATAGAGCTATTTAATTCCTGGAAAAAATTCTAACCTCGGAGGGTAGAGGATAGTGATTGGCCAGATTCTCCATTAAGGAAACCTAGCTTAATTTTCTATCAAATTAAACCCAAATTTAATAGCTCATCATCAGAACAAAGGTTTCTTAATTCTTATTAGAAAAATAATTCTGTGGAACTTATATAAGGGAAGAGATGAACTGGCTAGAATAAACATACATTATAGAGGTAAGGAACAACACAGTAAACTGTGTCATATTTCCTGGGATTAGCTTCCCTGAAAAATATTCATTTGAGAAGAATGGTTAGTTGAAGAACACTCAAAAGCCTCAAACTACATTTGGTAGTCAAAAATTATGCTAAGTGATAGCTCCAAATACATCATCCATTATCCATAAGAATAATAATTAACAATTAAAATCATTACAATAATAGCTAAAACTTGAGTAGCTTTACTTGCAAACTTACAGTATCTGCTTTAAGTAATTTTTATGTATTAATTCATTTAACTATAACAATAATTCTGAGATAAGTAAAATGTTTAGCCTTGTTTTACTAAAGAGAAATGTGAGATTCAGAGAGGTTAAGTAACATATACAAGTTATATAACTAGTAGATGAGGGAGCCTAGATTCAAAACCTCACAGTCTAACTAGAACCCTTGCTTTCAACCTCTGGACTATCACCTTACAACATAAACCATTATCATCTTCCCTATGTACAGTTTTTTATTAATAGTTAACCAAAAGCTTTCACGAGTGAGACTCAGAAAACTATATCTAGTATAATGACAAGATACTTAGGAAGAAAGGTATTCATATCCTGTTATATAGTTTTAGGAAAAGATAAGCCAATAGAAAGAACTCCCAATCCTACACAATCTGTGTCTGCTAATCCCACAGCTCAGTAGAGAATTCAGTTAATATCTATATGCCATATGGGCAATTTGCCAGCTATACATTTAAAGAGAAACATGTCCCCACCTGAATGCCAACATTCCTGCAAACCACTCATTCCTACAATAAATGTGTTCAATTCCAGGTAAAGATGGGAGAGAGCAAAAGCAATTCTATTCCATTAGCCTTCCTCAACACTAAAAGCAAAAACAGAAGTCAGGAGGAGCAGTGAATCCATCTTCCATGAAGGAAATGATTATGATCTCAAACCATTAACTACAAAACATACTTGCCAAATCTGTTAAATTCTGGATCTATACCAAGGAAGTCTGGTAGGCTTTGACCAGGAAACGGATTTCCCTAAATATAAAGATCACAGACCTGAAATGCAGATCCAACTATCCTTTGATTAGAAAGGCAGTATCCAGGTGTGTGAATAAAACAAAGGAGTAAGGGACACTGTAGAGACCCAGAACAGCAGGAGGAGAAAAAATAAAGAAAACAATATGACACATTTTCAGATTTAGGACACTCCTGGAGGTAAAGTGATGATGATGGAAAGGCGGAACAACTACCACCAGACCACAACACAGGGAACCCAGTGACCTCAAGTACTTTGCTGTGAGCAGCAAAGGCTGTCTGAACACTAACAGAAAGGAACATTTAACAGAAAAATAAAACCATGAATAATAATAGCTAACACTGTGCACACAACATATGCCAGTAACACTTGTAACTGCAATACATTATTAACTTATTTAATGCTCAGTAAGTACTATTAAGAGCCTTATTTTATAGTTGGAAATAACTAAGTCATAGACAGGTTAAGGAACTTGCCCAAAGTCAGACAGTAAGCAGAGAAGCTAAGATGTGCACCCAGACCCCGTAGCTCTTGCATCTTGTTCTTAACCACTATGTTTTACTGAAATAAAAGAATGTTCACAAAAATATTCGAGAAAATTTCCACAAAAACCAGAATGATTTGAATCTGAAGACTGAAAGGGCACACTGTACTCTACAAAAACTGATACCAAATAATCGACACTAACATATACACTGCTAAATTTATGAAAATTCAAGATTTTAAAGCAAAAAGCTATATGAGCACCCAGAACCCCCCCCAAAAAAATTAAGTCATGTACAAGTGGGAAAGATTAAACTGGCCTCAAGATTTCTCCACAAGCCTCCTTATGCCAGAAGATAATGGTACAATGTCTGAAATTTAATTTTCTTTTGCATACTGAAAATAGAGATATAAGAAATACTTAGAGAAATAAGAAGATAGAGCACTCATGAGTGTGCTCTTAGGGAAAAAAACTGCTTGAACCTTGATTCGATCAATACATAATGTATACATGTATCAAAGTATCACACTGCACTCCATAAATATGTATCATCATGTCAATTAAAAAACTTAAAAATGTAAAAAAAAACTACTTGAAAACAAAATCCATACAATAAAAATGTAATTAGAAAAAGAACTCAGGAATGTAGAAGCTAAGGTAAGCATCAGATTGATGAACATACAGAAACTAATTAAAAAAAAAAAACACCTTTAACAAAAGCCACTCCCACCTCATCCAGCAAAACACTAGTGTTTCCTCAATGGAAAACTGTCTTAACTTTGTACCCTCACTATACCCCATATGGTACTTCTGCACAATCAAGAAATACAGGAGTACTCAACAATGTTTTTTGTTTTTCTTTAATGAGAATCTAATATCTCCCCCAACTCCCACCTACCCTACTGGAATATAAGTACTATGACAGCATGGTCCTCTGGTTCACTACTGTATCCCAGGACAGTGCTAGGCACAAAGTAAGTGCTCAGTTAATATTTGTCTAATCAAAGAACGGACACCAGAGATGGAAAGATGGATTGTGATATCTTCTGGGCTTCAATAAGCAGATTTTTGGGTATATCCATTTAGATTTCTCACTGCATCTCTAATTCAACAAATCCAAAATGAACTTTTTACTCTGCCCCCAAAATCTTTTTCCATCTCAATATATAGTCCTTTACCCATCTAACTGATCTTGTTAGAAATCTAGAAGTCATCAATGGCATCTTCCTTTCCCCTATCCCCCACATCCAACACATCCAACTCTCCATCTATCCAACAATATTTACTGAGCATTTATTGTATACAAGGCACTCTCTAGAGTCTGAAGACACAATAGTAAATAAAGCAACGTCCCTGTTTTCATGGCGTTTATATCTGTCATTGCACTTAAATGATTTTACCTTCAATACGTATCCCAAATTCAGCTATTTTTGACCTCTTTCATTACTAGCTTGGAGTATCCATCCACCTCATCAACTACTGCAAACTACTGCAGTAGTTTAATAGGGTTTTCTACTTGTTCTTTTGTACATACTCTTCAATTCATTTATCCATAGAGCAACCATGTAATTTCAAAACACACAGCTTGCATTCCTCCCCTGCTTAAATTCCTCCAATAGTTTTCCATTGCATTTTGGGGAAAAAAAATCCAAACAACAAACATAACACACAGAGGCCAAATGTAGCTCTTGTAACCGTTCTATCCTCAAGTCCTACCACTCTCCTGACCACTCCCACTAAGCTGAAATATTTGGATATCCATACTTAAAAACCCTTCAGTCTGCACCTCACATCATTTTATAAACAGTCTATTTGAAAATCAGATCACATCAAGTTAAAAAGCTTCTGCACAGCAAAGGAAACAATCAAGAAGTGAAGAGACAACCCACAGAATGGGAGAAACTATTTGCCAACTACCCATCTGACAAGGGATTAATTACCAGAACATATAAGGGGCTCAAACAATGATAGGAAATACTCTAACAATCCAATTTAAAAATGGGCAAAAGATACGAACCGACATTTCTCAAAAGAAGACAAATGGCAAACAAGCACAGGAAAAAGGTGATCAATATCACTGATCATAAGAGAAATGCAAATCAAATCAAAACTATAACGAGAGATCATCAGTGAAAACAGCTTTTATCCAAATGTCAGGCAATAACAAATGCTGGAGAGGACGTGGAAAAAAGAGAACCCTTGCAAAATGTTGATGGGATTGTAAATTAGCAATTTGGAGGCTCCTCAAAAAAATGAAAAACCAAGCTACTACACAATCCAGCAATCCTACTGCTATGTATATTCCCAAAAGAAAGGAAATCAGGATATCGAAGGGTTATCTGCACTCCCATGTTTACTGCAGCACTATTCACAATAGCCAAGATTTGGAAGCCACCTAAGTATCTATTATTAACTACTATCTATTATTAATACTTAGTATCTAAGTATTAACCAACAAATGGATAAAGAAAATGTGGTACAAATACACAATGGAGTACTATTTAGCCATAAAAAACAATGAGTTCCTATCATTTGCAAGCAGACAGATGGAAAAGGAGGTCATTATGTAAGTGAAATAAACCAGTGACACAAAGACAAACTTCACATGTTCTTACTCATTTGTGGAAGCTAAAAATTAAAACAACTTAAGTCACAGAGATAGAGAGTAGAAGGATGTTTATCAGAGGCTGGGAAAGGTAGTGGAGGGTGATGATCATAAAAAATAATTTAACTGTACATTAAAATTAACTAAAAGAGTATGACTGGATTGTTTGCAACACAAAAGATAAATGCTTGAGGTGACAGATACCCCATCTACCCTGATATGATTATTATGCATGCACTACAAGCCTATATCAAAATAACTCATGTAATTCATAAATACATACACTTACTAGGTATCTACAAAAATTAAAAATCAATTAAAAGGCTACCTGAAAATGCATCACAGACCTAAAAGTAAAACCCAAAAACTATAAAACTAGAAGGAAAGAGGTATGACCTTGGGTTACACAAATATTTCTTAGAGATACCAAAAGCACAATCTATAAAAGAAAAATGATAAATTAGAATTCAAGGTTTAAAACTTTTGCTCTAGGCAATGTGAATTATATCTCAATAAGGGTATTAAAGAGAGAAAGAGGATGCTAAGAAAATGAAAATACAATCCACAGGCTGGGAGAAAGTACTTCTAAATCATGTATCTATAAAGACTTATGGCCGAGCACAGTGGCTCATGCCTGTAATCCTAGCGCTTTGGGAGGCTGAGGCGGGCGGATTACTTGAGGTCAGGAGTTTGAAGCCAGTCTGGCTAACATGGTGAAGCTCCCGTCTCTACTAAAAATGTCTTTAAAAATTAGCCAGGCATGGTGGCAGATGCCTGTAATCCCAGCTACTTGGGAGGCTGAGGCAGGAGAATCTCTTGACTCAGGAATTGGAGGTTGCAGTGAGCCAAGATTGCACCACTGCACTCCAGCCTGGGAAACAAGAACAAAACTCTGTGTCAAAAATAAATAAATAAAATAAAAAATAAAAGCACTTGTATCTCAAACATGTAAGGAATTTTTACAACCCAATAATTAAAAGCCCAATTAAAAACAAGATTTGAATAGACAATCCACAAAAGAAGACATATGGATGATAAAACAGGCATATTAAAATATATTAACATCTTTTAGCCATCAGATGAAATGCAAATTAAAAACTACAATATGATACCATCACATAGACAGTAAAATGGCTGAAATTAAGAAAGACTGACAAAACCAACTATTGGTGAAGTTGTGCAGCAAATGGAATGTTGCTCATGGGAATGTAACACAATACAGCCCCCTGGAAAAACAGTTTGGCAATTTCTTAAAAAGTTAAAATATATACCTACCACATAATCCAGCCATTCCACTCCTAGGTGTCTACCTAAGAGATGAAAGCTTATGTACACTCAAAAACTTGTACATGAATGTCCAAAGCAAACTTATTCTTAATAGTCTAAAACTTCAAACAACCCAAATGCCCATCAACAGCGGAATGGCTAAACTGTAGTATATCCACCCACTGGGATATCATTCAGCAATAAAAAGAAATGAAGTACTGATACACTGCAACACAGACAAATCTCAAAATAATTACACAGAGTGAAAGAGAACAAATAAAAAGAGCACAAACTATATGAGTTCGCTTACAAAAAGACTTGCAAACTAATCTATAATGACAAGAAAGAAAACAAGAAAATTCAAACTAATCTATAAGGACCAAAGGCAAGTCAATGGGTACACCTGGGGATGGGATGGGTGAGGAGAGGTGGTGAGGGCTAGGAAGATATTATGAAAATGCACAAGGAAACCTTCCTTTGGGGTGAATATGTTTGTTTGCTTAATTGTGGTGATAGTTTCATAATTGTGTATATACATATCAAAACCTATCAAATTGTACTCTAACCATAGGCAGTTTATTATACACCAATTCCATTTCAATAAAACTGTTAAAACTCTCAAGAAGCCTAATGTTTAAATGAAACAAAACTACCAGTAAACATTATGTTATGCTTTATGAAATATCTTTTAAGCAAAAGACTCAACGGTTTGAATAGTTTCTACCTATTGTAAATTTACAGCATTTGAGACTGTAAATACATACATCAACACATAAACAAAAAGAAACTTTGCTGTTTTTTTGGTTATATGGAATAATGCTTTAGTAAGTATTTTCAAATAGAACACTGGGTAAACCTAGGGTTTCCAAGTTCTATACTACCAATAATTTTGTATGGGGGAATTCCAGCAAACTTACGATTACTTAATTGTTTTGTAGGTGTTCTTCTTTTTAAGATTCTTAACACTTAGTTCCTTAAAGGATCACTGTAATGGCAAGCTTAATAATTTTGGCCCCAAGGGAATCTTTGGTGTTAAAAAGTATGAAGTTACTTACATATTTTGCCAATGTACTATACAAGTCTTTTATTTATTCATTCATTCAAAATGTGCATTTATAACTGCATGCTACGTAGCCAGGCACTAGTCTAGGTCCTTGTGACACATTTGGAGGAAAGTAAGAAGGAAAATGACAGACAATAATAATCTTAATAAACAAATATATATTGTATGTAATATGTTAGAAGATAATACACCCTCTTGGTATCTCCCTCCCCCTCCCCACCACACACACACCAAAATGTACAGCAGATTATGAAGGATCAGTAACAAAAACTAAATAAAAACTCTAAAGTAATAAGAACTGTTTCCATAAACCATATGTGAAAATCTCTTACACTGAATAGAATCATGAACCAAGATTGCCTAGTCTAACCCACACACTTTACAGGTGACATTAAATGATTTGCTCAATCACTCAGTTCTTAGCATAGATTAAAGATTAGGATCCCTATTCTCCTTTTCACTCCATTGGCATCATTATTTGTGATATCAAATAATTATGATAAAATTATTTAATCTATTCACATAGAAACAGTGGAAAGCTTTATAGTCTAACCTGGGCTTCATCACTTCATGGCTTTGTTACTTATGGTAAATTACTTAACCTCTCAAATATAAATTTTCTCATCTATAAAAGAGAATGACAATTTTTGTTTGTTTTGGACTAATGTGCATGCAATAACAGGAACGACAATTCTGTGACTCGGTTGTTATGAGGATTAAAATGTAGTAGCTTATGTAAAACACCTACATGTCAGTACATAAATATACAACACTGCAATACTTATATGCTTGCACCAAAAATGGTACATCATATGCATGAGTTTTTTATATCCTCTACTAGACTATAAATCTCATATACATCTAAAGTACCTAGAATAATGTAAATGCTCAGTAAGCATTTGTTAATTTGTTAATACTTCTGAAGAGTCAAACAGCTTTCAAAATGTGGCAAACAGTACTGATAACTCATATCACCATGATGGAGATAATCAAATTAACTGAAAGCTCCATAGAATGCTTCAACATATTTTCAGTCTGTCTTTCCTAAACAGAGAAGTCTGCAGCACGTAAATGCTTTTTAATGTCACAAATTATGGTCCTAGCTCTTTCTGTCCACAAGACATTAATTCTCACCATGAAAAATACTTTCAAGAGAAAACCAAAATCTTCAGCATTTTATACCACTTCTTTTCACATTCATGCCTTGGTTCCTGTATTTACAGCTATAAATGGAAAGAAAAAGAAAGCAGAACGCAATTCCAGTGCCATCACTGCAACTCGGCAGCTTCTTCAAATTTATAATCAACATTTTAGCGACAAGAGCAAAAATATCACAAACTGAACAAAGGATAAAATAATTCAAGTTGATAAGATTGTTTGGTGCCATAGATACCACCTTTTCCAAATGATTATATATTTCAATTTTGTTTCCAATGCAAAAACAGGAAGAGTACTCTGTAAAAACACTCCCTTCCCCCACTATAATATTAATCCCCACCCCCCTATCCCATCCATGGTCCCTTGGGTATCAAAGGGAAGCAACCATCCTGAAGCATGAGATAATTAAATCACAATTCACAGAATAATACGTCAAAGTCTCTCAAGATTCAAGAGAGGTTATGCCAATTCAGCTCGAAAAAGCAGAATATTGCAGCTTATTTTTTTGAATAAAGATATCCTTGCAATGCTGGATGTTAAAACCTTTGTTCTACAGCTAAGCAATTAAGGCACGGGCTTTCAAAACTAGGAATTTTCTTCCTTTAGGTCAAGTTAGGCTTTTTAAAAACATGATAAAAATCCTAAAAGCTATTGTGAGAAATAACAATGAACAATGTAAAAATATCCTTTTTCTTTTTAATTTTATTCCTGTTATAGGTACATGCCTTTCACTGAAGCTATTTTTCTACCATTTTGCTCCATTTTATACACGACCCAGAAAACAAAGACTGCTATAGATTACCTGGATCACCGGACAAATCAGCAGACAAGCAAAGGCTCAAAAGGCTCGTTTCCATGGAGTAGAAGAGAATGAAATCCTCACCAAAATAACACTCCCTTAGCAATCCTAAGCTTTTTCTTTATACATATATTCCACATCCTTGGAAAGGCATTTGTCAGATGATTTTACTGACCACAAGAGGGATGGTAAGAAGAAACCCCACCTCTTCTCCCACCCCCAATCATCTACCATCATGATTGGAAGCCCAACACTGCGCTGTTAATGGAAAGACAGAGAACAGCATCCATGTACATTTCCCCAGAATATCACTCAGGAAAACATATATAATATAAAGAAAGCAAGGATTTGGCTCATAATTCTTTAACAGAACAGGCCAAATAGCTCTTATAAAATTAAAAACATTTGCAAAAGAGATCCAATTATAAAGCCACAATAAACCCTTATTTTCTTCTTGAATACAGTATGATTTTTAAATTGGGAATTTCCCAAATACAGTGCCAAAAAATGGAGTCCCTCAAATACCTTAAAATTCGGTTGTTGTTACTGCTCCTTTCCCTAAAGCCAGATAAACCAAGTAAGTTAGGATTTACAAAAAAAAAGAAAGAAAAAAAGAAAGAAAAAAATCTCCTTTTGTTGGTAGTATTACCCCTTCAAAGAGAATCTGGGACAGGAGGTGGGAGTAGAAGAGAAACAGATTTAAAACATGGGGGGAGGAAAAATATTTTCTGCCCCAATAAGCCTAATTAAGTTTGTAAGCAAGGCTGGGAGGATTGAAATTTCTTCATGCTACTCTGTCTGCTTGTGTTTGATTCTTGTGAATCTTCCCAGGTCTCAAACTATGCCCTAGGCATTATGTCTGGCATTCTGTAAACTAGCAGCCTGGCCACTTACAGTAGAATGAGAGAGGAACAAGAGACAGACTCATGCATTCTAATCCCTAGTAGCCATGTAATTTTGCTAAAACAATAATTTGCCTCACACACTGGTCTAAAAAAATGCATTGCTATACTAAGAAGACTCAGCCTCTACTTTCCTTTTCTGAAGCATCAACCCGACTTGACAATTTGTAGGCACACACTTTCTGGGATCAATATATAAGTAATGAATGAAAAACATGTTGTTTTATAAAACATATTTCTTAAAATATTTAAATACATCTAATTTTAAGTTAAATCCCAGTAATCACTTTATCCATATCAATTATAGCTCAACGTTCTGTGAATTTTGAAGGAACTCACGGAACCTTAAAACTACAGTTAATGATCTATGAAGAATCAGTTTTCAAGGAACATACCTTGGCAAAGATAGTCAAAAATATGTTTTATATATATAAGTGTGTATGTATAGATACAGATATATATATTTAAAAGATGCGGTATATCTTCTAAACTACAGACTAAGAATTTTAATGTGAAATCAAAGTACAAATTTATCAAACCTTATAGTAGTTACTAAAGAAGTAGTTACTGATTAAGAAAATCGTATAGATTTGCTAAAAACAAGTCAGACTAGACTGGCTGCCACTATCATTAGACTTCCTCCACCTATACTGGGGTCTCATGTTTCTTTGATGCTTGGCACTTTCTGACCAGCCCAAGTATACTAAGAAACACAAACCTCTCCATATGTCAAAGCCTGTATTGGCTGATGAGGCAATTTCTCACACAGGACAAACAGCTTAGAACTTGAAGCCAACTAATTTCATGTCTCAACATCTCTATCATCCTGGATCACCAAACAAAAGTTCAGTCATCTATTAACCATGTGACCCCCCTCTTCTAACAAAATCTTCCACTGTTCCCCTCTCTACCAAACTTTTTCACTGTGTACTCTAGGACACGGGTCTCTGACTCTTGGGTCACGGACAATACTGCTCAATGGCCTGTTAGGAGCCAGGCCGCACAGCAGGAGGTGAGCAGCAGGTGAGCAAACGAAGCTTCAGGAAGCTTCAGCTGATTACCACCTGAGCCCCACCTCCTGTCAGATCAGTGGCAGCATTCGATTCTCAGAGGAGTAGGAACCCTATAGTGAACTGCACGTGAGAGGGATCTAGGTTGCTTGCTCCTTATGAGAATCTAATGCTTGATGATCTGTCACTGTCTCCCATCACCCACAGATGGGACCACCTAGTTGCAATAAAACAAGCTTAGGGCTCCCACTGATTCTACATTATGGTGAGTATACCATTATTTCATTATATATTATAATGTAATAATAATCAAAATAAGGTAGCCAATAAATGTAATGTGCTTGAATCACACTGAAACCATCACACTACCTGTCCTCCCCCAACCTCCCGCCCAGTGCCATGGAAAAACTGTCTTCCACAAAACCGGTCCCTGGTGCCAAAAAAAAGTTGGGGACCACTGCTCTAGGACTCTTTCTACAGGAAACCAAACACCACTACAATCTCAGCTTCTTCAGAGCATCCACTCCAAACACTGCCTTAACCAACATCTGGCTCTCCCCCAAATACAGTTTCCCTTACTGCCTTTTCTAATGGAAGCCACCCCTTAGTCCAAACCCCAATGCTTCCAGAGCCCAGAGGAAATTTACGATTTTCTTAATTTTTCTAAATATCCAAATAACCAACACACATATAAAAACGTGCTCAACTTTAAGGAAATGTAAATTAAAACCACAATGAGAGAGAGACAAATAGAATGAATATATACAGTACTCATTAAGATATAAAGCATCTAGAAACTACACACTGCTGATGAGAATGTAAATTGGTACAATCACTCCAGAAAATTGTCAGGTAGTATCAGCTAAAGCTGAATCAGCAATTCCACAAGTAGGCAGAAATGTATACGTATGTTCACAAAAAGACATGTCTGTGAATGTTCCTAAACAGCACTGTTAGTAATAGTCCCAAACTAGAACTACCTTATGTCCATCTGCAGAACGGACTTTTAAAAACTGCAGTATATTCACACATTAAAATATTAATCAATAATGCAAATGAATTATGACCACTCATAACATACAGATAAGTGTCATAAACAATTCAAAAGAAAGACACTAGATAAAAAAAAGAGCACACACTGCATGACTCAATATAAAAGAACAAAAGCAGTTGAAAGTTAAACACAGCTACCATATGATCTACAATCATACTTTTAGGTATCTACACTAGGGACCTGAAAACTTATATCCACACAAAAACCTGCCCATGGACATTTACACCAGCTTTACTCCTAATGCTAAAACCTGAAAGAAACTACAACGGCCTTTAATGGGTGAATGAAGAAACAAATTATGATTCATCCACACAGTGGAATACTACAATTTTTAAAACAAATTTACACAATATGGATGGATCTTAAATACACTTTACTACATGAAAAAAGCCTGATACAGTCTTTGGATTTTTCATGTATTCTACTCCATGGAAAAATCCAAAGACTGTATCATTCCATTTATATGACACTCTGAAAAATGCAAGAGTAGAGACAGAAAACAGATTAGTAGTTGCTAGGGGCGAGAGGAGGGGAGAGTGGTTGACTACAAAGGGGGACATTTAGGGTGCAGGATCTGTTCTGTATGATATTAGGGTGGTGAATACATGACCTTTTGCATTTGTCTGAATCCACAGAATGGCACATTACGAACAGTGAACTTCAACAAATGCTAACCAAACAACCACTAACATCAACCAAAATGTCAGAAGATCCCAAGATGAAATACGGATTGCAACAAATGAAACTAACTGCATTACAAATGTTATGACCTAACTTCACTGAAGGGGTGGTGAAAAAGGAGCTAACCTAACAAACTTTGGAACACCACGTTTTGACGTGAAATTGTAAGGCTAATGACAAAAGAAACTGTACATAAATACTGTACTCATGGGGTATGGGGTAACAATTCTAAATTTGCTTTTCATGTGTACCTGGGTTGAACAAATAAGTGAATGAATAAATGGGTGGCTGGAGCCAGGTTTCTCATGGTCAGACAAGGAAGTCACAGATTAAGAAGAAAGGACTACAGTAAACCTTATGGTACTGGATTATAATCAGAGACATCAATATCAACTCATGTTTAACTTAATATACATGTAAACTGATACATACAGAAACAATTAGAGATACATGTGTATACATGGGTTAGATATACACATATATTACCTAGCTCTGACCCCTGAGAGGGCCTAAAAGCAGCAATACCCCAATAGCAAGGAGCACACCTAGTAACTACATTTTGGTTCCTAAATAAAAGGAATGCTAGTTCCTTGAAATGGCTGATTCTACAGCTGGTGCAAAGAAAATACAAGATGAGCCTGGAGCATCTAGTAGTACCACAATGTCAGGAGATGTTCAAAAAACAAAAGGATAGGAGAGTAAGAAAGGGACATAAACGCTAACCAGAAAACCTTCCCAATAGTCAAAGTTGGAACAATTGAAGCAAAAGAAAAGAAACCTAGCATTAGAACTCCAAGTATAAAATAAACATACATGAGTCCATACTGATATAAATGACTGAATAAACAGATAAATGTGGGGAAAGATACAAATCTTCCTTATAGAAGAATTTCAAACCATATATGTAGATACCTACCCCTTCCCAAAGTATGGGTTGGACTTAGTAATATGTTTCCAAAAAACAGAGTATAGTAAAGAAACCTAGCAAACGCTATCTTAACCAAGTGGTCATGGTTAACATCACCAGTGATACCACATGGACATCCTGCACTCCTAATGAGAGGAAAAGGGGATTCTTTCCAAAAATGCATAACCCAGTCTAATACTGAGAAACAGCAGCAAACTCAGACAGGGGCACATTCTACAAAGTCCTCAGGGATGGCAAGGTCGTGACAAACAAGGAAAGACTGAGAAACTGCCACAAACCAAGAGACTGGGGAAACATGAAAACTATAAGCAACATGGTATCCTGAATTTGATCCTAGAACAGAAAGTGGCCATTAATGAAAAAGCTGGAAAAAATCCAAATGAAGTATGAAGTTTAGTTAACAGTAATGTACTGAGGTCAGTTTCTTAGTTTTGACAGATATACCACAGTAATGTAAGATGTTAGCAATAAGGAAAACTAAGTATGGGGTATATGGAACTCTATGTGAGTTTTCTGTGTTATTTATGCAACTTTCCTGTAAAGTAATTAATCCAAAAAAAGTTTAAGGATTAATCAGTCTATGGTACTAGAAGTCAGAATAGTGGGTACTCTCAGGGGGCAGTGAATTTAATTGCTGGTTGAAACCATTTCCACAAAGAAAACTCACTTCACTGGTGAATTCTCACAAGCATTCAAAGGAAGAGATAACAATTCTACATATGACAAATGAAAGTGAAAACACATGACACTTCCCAAAAAATTTTCAGAGGCCAACATTGTCCCAGTATCAAAATAAGGCAATGACATTACAAGAAAACTAAACACAAATATCCCTTGGGAACAAAGGAACAAGAACAATCATCAAAATATCAGTAAATCAAATCTATCAATATATAAAAAGAGTAATACATAATGACCAAATGGGGTTTATCCTAAGAATGCCAGGTAGGTTTAATACTCAAAAATCAATATTCACTATAACACCAGTCTAATAAAGAAAAGCCTCAGATGAAGATACCTCCTGGAAAATTAAAAAGAAAAGCCATATGATCATCTCAATAGATACAGAAACAGCAATATAACTACATTCAATACATGTTAATCATAAAATTTCTTACAAGCTAGGAATAGAAGGTAACTTCCCCAAATTGATAAAGAGTACCGGAAAAAATATCATACTTAATGGTAAAATACTGAATGCTTTCCTTAAGATTGAGAACAATGCAAAGATGTCTACATGTCTGCTTTCACCACTTCTTTTAACATTTTGGCCAAATGAATAAGACAGTGAAAATAAATACATAATAAGCTTACACCTTTTAAATGAAAGTAAAACTTTTTAATAATATGACACTATGTAAAACTCCAGAGATCTATATAAAAAAAGAGTCAAAATGAAGAAACCGACCTCATTATATCACTGTTAACTAAACTTCATACTTCATTTGGATTTTTCCAGCTTACTGGAAATTTCAAAATAAATTAGATATTGTGATTTTAAAAATCAAGGCAATTATAATACTGAATATGTTTTTTCATACTATATTCATGCTTCTCGGTTTTCCTACCCCACCTCACAAAAGCTGAAAATTAGTGAATTAAAGGTTTCTAATATGGGTGATTGCAGTGCTAAGCAACCTGGCCTTCTTAAATAGACTTTTTTCAGGCTCCTGCAGAGAACAGGGTGCCTGTAAAAGATGAGGGAAAAGAGCAGTCGGAGTTAAGGAGTTTGCTATGTTTGCATCTTTCACTTGAATACAATATATATAGTTAGCTTGATGCCTAACAAATATTAAGGGTTCATACATGTTAAGTATTATTTTATTATGATTGGGGGGAGGTTGACCTTGGATTTTCTCATCTATCCACGCTACTAGTACAAGTACTTTTGTGTTAATAAACTACTATCAATTAATACAAATGATCCTTAAGAATTCTGGCCAGGCTCAGTGGCTCATGCCCGTAATCCCAGCACTTTGGGAGACCGAGGTGGGTGAATCATGAGGTCAAGAGATTGAGACCACCCTGGCTAACACAGTGAAACCCCATCTCTACTAAAAACACAAAAATTAGCTGGTGTGGTGGTGCACAGTTGTAGTCTAGCTATTCGGGAGGCTTGAGACAGGAGAATCGCTTGAACCCAGGAGGCGGAGGTTGCAGTGAGACAAGATCGCACCACTGCACTCCAGGCTGGCAACAGAGCTAGACTCCATCTCAAAAATATAAATAAATAAATATTAAAAAAATAAAAAGAGACAGAGAAGATAGACACAAAAAGATTAGCTACTGTACATGATCTTATCTACATGATGATTATGTACTGTACATGATCTCATTTACATGAAGTAGAAAAGGCAAAACTACTGTGACAGAAAGCAGAGAGAATTTTTGGGGGTGATGAAAATGTTATATCTCTTAATTATGGTGGTTGTGGTCGTTAAAAAGTACACACACTTGTCAAAACTCATCAAAGTACACACTTAAAATGAGTGAACTTAAAGAAATAGTGGATCTGCACTCCTATCTTTATTGAAGCACTACTGACAATAGCCAAAATTTGAAAACAACCTAAGTGTCTATCAACATACAAATTGACAAATGGATAATGAAAATGTAGTACATATACACAATGGAGTACTATTCAGTTATAAAAAAGAATAAGATCCTGTCACTTGCAACAATACAGATAGAACTGGAGGTCATTATGTTAAGTGAACTAAGCCAGGCACAGAAAGACAAACTTCACATGTTCTAATTCATTTGTGAGAGCTAAAAATTAAAACATCTGAACTCATGGAGATAGAATGATGCTTACCAGAGGCTGGGAAGGGTAGGTGCGGGGGGTTGAGGAAGTTGGATTGTTAAGGGATACAAAAATATAGTTAGATAGAATAAGATCTAATATTTGATAGAACAGGGTGATTACAGTCAATTTACTGTACACTTAAAAATAACTAGAAGAGTATAATTGGAATGTTTATAACATAAAGAAAGGACAAATGCTTGAGGTAACAGATACCCCATTTACCTCGGTGTGATTATCATGCATTGCATCCCTGTGTCAAAATATCTCATGTACTCCATCAATATAAACACCTATGCCCATAAAAATTAACAATAAAAATATAATGGTGAATTTTATTATATGCAAATTTTAACTCAAAGTTTATTTTATTCTATTTATTTATTCTTTTTTTTTTTCTTTTTAGACCAAGTCTCACTGTTGCCAGGTTGGAGTGCAGTGGCATGATCTCAACTCACTGCAACCTCCACCTCCGGGATCCAAGCACTTCTCCTGCCTCAGCCTCCCGAGCAGCTGGGACTACAGGCATGCACCACCATGCCCAGCAATTTTTTTTGTAATTTTAGTAGAGACGGGGTTTCACCATGTTGGCCAGGATAGTCTTGATCTCCTGACCTCATGATTCACCCTCCTCGGCCTCCCAAAGTGCTGGGATTACAGGCGTGAGCCACCATGCCCAACCTCAAAGTTTATTTTTTAGGAGATAAAATGAAGGAAATAAGTCCCAGTGTCTAGAATTTAAATCGCTGATAAACTGACCAGCCTCTTTAAATTACTAATACGAACCTAAGTTGTTTCCTTAAACAAAATCTTTAGAATTCCACAGGAAAAGAAACCTTTATTTCAAAAATACAATCTGAAAATAAAATCTGAACATTTAAAAACTCTAATTCTCAACTCTAAACACATTATCTGTAAAAAAAAAATACTTAACATTTCAATGAGCAGTATATCTATATGATGACTGATTTTAATAACTAAAGCTCAAGCAATTACCAGAGCAATTCACCTAACTAGGATATTCCTACTAGAACATTCCAATACTTTACACTGGAGAAATCTGATAAACATTATTTTGGTGATCAAGGTCATCATCAATAGCCACATATCATGTTGATAGTAAGTACCCTTGACATGAGTTGATGAAGATGTCACGTTACCTCTGTGATCTTCCTTCCAACAACCCATACTCCAGTCTAATCGTAAGAAAAACATTAAGCAAATTCCAATATAGGGGCATCCTACAATAAACGTGACCAGTACTCATCTGAACTGTGGAAACCATCAAGAGCAAAAAAAATCTGAGAAACTGTCACAGCCAAGAGGAGGCTAAGGAGACATGACAAACTAAATATAATGTAGTTTCTGGGGACAGAAAAAGAACAATAGGTAAAAACTAAGAAAATCTGAATAAACTACAGACTTCAATTACTGTTAACACTGGTTCAGTAACAGATGTACCATACTAATGTAATATGTTAATAATAGGGGAATCTGAGCATGTGTATGGGCTATATGTTCTTTTCTAGCTTCTCATTTTCTGTAATCTAGCCCTGTTCTCAAAAACAAACTTTTTATTAAAAAAAAAAACAGTAAGTCCACCTCATCAGAAGAACTGGAACACCATAGGCAAAGGAAAGTTGCAAAGGGGAAAGGAATCAAGAAAATAATTATATGGGTGCCTTTTTTAAGAATATCATTACAGTGTTGGTAGAAAATATTGTAAAGCTCTTTTTTTTAACTATTTAATGGAAAAAGAGAAAACATAAAAAGAAAGGTCAAAAAGATGATCTAACAGGGATGTTAAAAATACTTCCCAATGCTTATACAGCTGTACTGGAGTTTTGACGTCAATCTCAAGACTCCCATGGATTATACCAACAATTCACTCTTTGGTGTTTGCTGTGTAAGTTTCAAAGTAAAATCAGTTGTTAATGAATGTTCACAGTTTCCATGATAAGAAGACTAATTTTGCCTAAAACCTGAGACATACAGTGGCTCACTGTGGTAGGAGGAAGGGCAGAAAAAGAGAGGGTCATTCTGGGCATGTGTATTTGAGTTTAAATTAAGTCTTCTCTCTTAGCTCTTTAGGCCATTTATCTCCCATTCTTTATTTTCACTGAGAAACTAAAGTGAAAATACCAATCTCTTTCATTTTGTTGAAAAATCTGAAGATTCCATAGGTAAAAGCAAATTACCAGTATACCCTTCTAAATTGAGAACTGATATCCAAAAATTTATGAAATTTCAAAGTACAGAATGCCTGTCTGTATACTGCATGGTGGATCTAACTTAATAGAGCTACATCAGTAATTTGAATCATTAGTATATATGACTCAATGTAATGAGTTACTCATAAAAGCATAATCTTTACTATAACCACCATACATATTTTTCACGATTTAAAAAGTTTTTTTTAAACATTTAATTTTTTTTCTATGATTGCAAGTACATGAGAACTGAGATCACTTAATTAAAATTCACAAGGTCAATTTTGCATACTGTAAGTTAATTTGTACCATGCTGTATTAGAGGAAAATCACCTTTATCACAACACATATTTAAAATCTGTATTAAGCTAAAATAAGGCCATCTATTCCAGAGGAGATTGATCCTTAGCCTTGTAAACCTTTATGGCCAAGCAGAAACATCAGCTGGAGAGGTCAGTAGCTCAATGAAGTTGTTTTCATCAAATGTCATAATGTTCACACACATATGTAGCCATAAACAGTAACCCAACCATATCACCAGAAGTACCCCCCTACTCTTTATAGGTGATTAAATAAAAACGAATGTTTCTTCTGTATGCATGGATAAAATTTCCCCAGCAATGTCAAAACCGCTGAATTGTTAGACATCTTTAAAAAATTCTAACTAGACAATTCCTTTTTGTGAAAAAAAAGCATATCTAAAAGTCATAGCATCTCACCTATACTGAACAATGATTATAGTCTGAAATGATCATAGGAAAAGGAAACAGGAAGAACTGTGCTTGGTTAACAAGCCACGAGATGGAAAGACATTTAGCTATGGGTGTTCATAAAAATACATTTTTCATATTTTAATTATTTTCTCAAAGTAAATTTCTTAAATGGCCCCCATTATCAAGATAACAGTTGCCATGAGGGAAAAAAACAGAAAGGTGAAAAAACCCAAAGTCTTACCACCCATCATTATTCTACTGGTGAAATAAATCATTATACAATTACATAATAGAATATTGTACCAATAATAGAAATACATTTCCAAGTTAGAAATACATTTCCTAACTAGATGTTAATTCATTAACCAAATATGTATTAAGCATCTATTACGTGCAAGTACTGTTCTAGGTATTGGGAACACAGCAGTGGATTAAAAAAACATCCCTCATTTTACTCTTTGTGTTTTGCTGCCAGAATATTACATAGAACATTGTATAGAACAGAATGTTGTACAGTCACAGAACATAGGTACTCACATGGAAATAAAACATATTTTAAAAGTATATTGTTAAATGAAAAATTCAAGCTATAAAATAGTACTTATGGGGTGATTTCATTTGTGTAAACAAAGTTAATGTTAGCTACCTCAGGTAAATCATATTAAACAGCTCAGAGAGTGGAGGGTCCCTGTCACTTTATATCTTGTATGGTTGAAAAGGATTAATCTAAACTGTATTTTATTACTAAAGCTGATAACAGGTCAGTGAAGGTTCATTAAGCTATTCTAATTTTTAATCTATGTCTGCAATTTTATATAACGGTTATTTTAAAGCATTGCTATACTTAGAAAAAATTACTTCTAAGAAAAAAATCTTGTTTGAGTTTAGATTACATTGGTAATACTAAATAGCTTTTTTCAACATTTATTATTAATAGCTTGTTTTGTTCATTTATTTTTAATTCTAGGGGTAGGTCCTTCAGAGTGCTCTTAAGCAGAAAATTATCAATAAGCTACCATAGTTTCACAATTTTTAAAAACTTCACATCTGAAGTCCTGTGAAGTAGACATGATAATAGATATTGAGGATAAAGTGACAAAAGGTAAGGTAGAGAAGCTATGTAACTTTTCCAAGGTTGTTCAGCTAACAAATGGTAAAGCCGGGATCTGAATGCAGGCCTATCTTATTATCACAAATCCTGCCTTTCTACAAGAAGCTGAAAAATTTTAGGGAAAAAAGCCCCATAAAAACCGAACACCTGCCTTTACCATCTAAAAAATAAGCTTCAGTCTTCCATAAATACATCTTTCTAATGCAGAAAGTTAACCAAGGACTCCTTTGGTTACTTGCCTAGATCTATTTGAGAACAGAACTGAATTATACAAAGCAAACTAGTTAATAACACACTGGCAGAAAGGCTTGTCAGAAAGAACTTTGTACTGGGCCAGTATATGACAGTGCCTAGTGAAGCACGAAGAATTACAATCCAGAGGCATTAAATAATTTCAAGCCAATGTTAAAGATGATATATCTAGATTAGAACATACAAATATTTTGGTTCCTGAATTAAAAAAAATATATCAGAGATCAGAGAGTAAACAGTTCTAATCAAACTCAGTCTGCAGTGTTAAGAGTGGTAAGTAAAACAGAGATCGCTTTGGATTCATTTGTGACTATAAGGCATTTTTACTGTACTAGTGGTTACCTTATTGTTACTATTACTTTATCTAATGTTCCCTTGGAAGTTTTAGTGGCCTTCAGGGTATCACCAAAAATTTTAGTCTTCAAAAGTTCACGTTAACACAAAAATGTTGATAGCATCACTGCTCTAGGTTAAAAACGAACTGAGTGCCTTACAAATTAGGTCATAAGCTATCTAAATAACCTTGGCTTAGTTTTCACAAAGAATCAGTTTCGGTGAGTGCTGCTCTCTGTTTTCTCCTTAGATTTTTACCAGTGGTCATTCAAAAAACCATTTGAAAAAGTGCTTTCACTTATAAAACTGTTGTAGCAGATATTGTTTCCAATATTGTCTTGAAACCCTGGTGAACAGTATTTTTTTAAATTTAATGGCAGTAAAATTAGGTTTGTCTCAAAGGAGAAAATATATCCACCAGTAGAACCAAATCATATTTACCTTATTCCCACAGCATCCTGAAAGCAGAGAGGCTTAATCATAATGGCTGTATTAGCTCTCATAATTATCATATTTGCACTCATCTCACAGTAATTACTTGATTTTCTATTTTTATTTTAACATCTTTAATTGAGGTAAGTGTATGTTCATGTGCCCTTTACTATAAATCATTTCAAATCACTTTTTAGGAAGTGGGGTATAAGTGTTACAATCTTTAAGAGTCAAAATGAGTGTATGCATTAAAGGTATTTGTCTTTAAAGATATAGTTTTAATAAATGTCTATACTTTTAGTTGGGGGAAGTCAGCATTTTTCCCCTTGAAATAACTCTTTTTAGCACTGAATTTTTAATTAGGAAAAAACCTCACACGCATATCTCATTTGATTCTATGAGATACACAGTATAAAAGTAAATATTATTCTTCTTTTACAGATTAGGAGAATTAGGCTCAGGAAAGTTATTATCATATAATTAATTAATTATCATATAATTCTTGAAGGACAAAGCTGGGACTCATTTCCAGCAATTTTGACGCTACATTCCATGTACTTTTCCCTATAACACACTACCTTAAATAGAACTGTCAGCCAAGACAACATAAAATTAAAAGATGGTAAGGAAGGGAGGGAAGGACAAAGGGAAGAAGACAGAGAAAAAAAAAAAAATGAAAGGAGACTGGAATGGGGGATGGGAAGGAAGAAACAGTAAGGAAAAGAGTAAGTGAGGGAGGAGGAGAGGGAAAAAAAGAGACTGACCAAGCATTCTAAAAGCAGAGCTAGAAATAAGCTTAGTCAAAAAAGTTTTAAGACTTTTGGATACAATTATAAACAAAGAACATAAGAGAGGATCTGGAATTTCTTTTTTCTTTTTTTTTTTTGAGACGTAGTCTTGCTCTGTTGCCAGGCTGGAGTGCAGTGGCACAATCTCGGCTCACTGCAACCTCCGCCTCCTGGGTTCAAGCAATTCTTCCGCCTTAGTCTCCCGAGTAGCTGGGACCACAGGCGTGTGCCACCACGCCCGGCTAATTTTTGTATTTTTAGTAGAGACGGGGTTTCACGATGTTGGCCAGGATGGTCTCGATCTCTTGACCTCGTGATCTGCCCACCTCGGCCTCCCAAAGTGCTGGGATTACAGGCATGAGCCACTGCGCCTGGCCAAGATCTGGAATTTCTAAGGAAAAAACACATTCATGTATAGGAAGACAATATCATAAAAATATGTCTATTTTCTCCAAACTAAACTACATATTCAATGCAATTACAATGTTAAAAAAAAAATGGAACTTTTAAGGGAACCTGACAAGCTGATCCCAAAATTCATATGGAAGAAGAAAAAGCCAATAGCAATGAAAATTTTGGAGAAGAAAAACAAGATAAGGGGACTTACTTTGCTTATGAAGCTAAAGTAATCTGGACAGTTTGGTGTTGGTACAGAAATAGTCAAACCAGGGGAAAAGATTAAAAAGTTTAGAAACAAACCTACGAATCATGGAAACATTACATATGACAAGGATAGTGCTGCCAATCAGTAGGGAAAAGATGGACTGCACAATGAATGGGGCAAGACAACTGATTCTCCACGTGGAAGAACAAAATTCAATCCCTACCTCAGACCATATTCATAATATTTTATTAATATTATCAATATGGTTATAATTAGTAATTTTATTAGTATTTTGTTAATCAAACACATTGCTGAATATATAGCATGAATTCAAATGTTATAAAGTTGAGAAATCTGCAAAAGTTTCCATAATGTTTAAAGATGCATAACATATAGCCAAAGTTTAAAAACATGCACAGGAGCAACAAACACCAAATTTACTATGATGTTTACTTCTGGAAAGGGGCAGAAGAGAATAGGATTGGGGGAAAATACCCAGGAGAGCCTCAACTTCATCTCTAATTTTTGTTTACCTCATCCCTCAAAAAGATAATGCTAAGTAGTAGGTACATGGATGTACATTATATTACTTTATTTTTCCTCAAATTTTAGTTTACTGTGAAATATTGCAAGTATAAGACCAAAAAAAGAAAATTTAAAAATCAGCTGTTGCAGCTACATTAAGACTTCTGTTTAGTAACACTGAGAAAGCAAGCTTTTCAGGTTTTTTCCTTTTCTAAAATTTAGAATTAACTAGCTTAAAGAATAAAAACTCTTGTATACCCTGTAATAGACTACTTCTGTTGAAACTGCATCACTCCAATTAGTCTCTATAAAATGATAAACATAATGATTAAATGGCTTACATCACCAGTTCACTGACCTTAACTCTCTAAAACTTACCAATAAGCAACAGTTCTGAAATAGCTCTCCTTTATCTCTGAAATTTATTATAAGTTTTCAATTAAAAACAAAAGATCTAGCTGAATGGGATGGCTCGCGCCTGTATTCCTAGCACTCTGGGAGGCTGAGGCGAGTGGTCTACTTGAGGTCAGGAGTTCACGACCAGCTTGGCCAACATGGCAAAACCCCGTCTCTACTAAAAATATAAAAATTAGCCAGGCATGGTGGCGTGAGCCTGTAGTCCCAGTCAGATACTTTAGAGGCTGAGGTGGGAGATTTGCTTGAACCCAGGAGGCAGAGGTTGCAGTGAGCTTAAATTATGCCACTGCAACTCCAGCCTAGCGGACAGAATCTCAGGGAAAAAAAAAATTTTTTGAGTATATACTACTTTAGTCAGCAGTGATGATATAAGATGATGTTGTTATCACGGAGACAGCTAGACACCAAGAACAAAACCCATTCTGTTTCAGCAGCTAAAGAATGACCACCTATATTATAAATGCTGGCAAACAAAAATAATTTAAGGGCTAGACGACATTCACTTATGAAATCTTTCTGGGTAACAACAGACACTGGGGCCTATTTGAGGGTGGATGGTAGGAGGAGGGAGGGGGTAGAAAAAATAACTTTTGGGTACTAGGCTTAGTAACTGGGTGACAAAGTAATCTCTACAACAAACCCCCATGACAGGAGTTTACCTATATAACAAACCTGCACATGTACCCCTAAACCTAAAAGTTAAAAAATTAAAATTAAAAAAATAAAATCTTTCTAAAAGGGAAACATACATAGAAAAAATGAGTTTTGATATTGGTCAGACTGAGATCAAAACATGGCACAACCACTCAATGGTTTGTGTGACCATAAGCAAGAGTACTGAAAGCCACTGAACCTTAATTTCCTCACAAATGATATTAAGTATCTGCTTTATAGGAATGCTGTCAAGATTAAGTGAGGTAAGTACACAGCCTGACACTCAGAACATACCAGGTAATAAACAAATGCTGATTCCCTTTAATAAAAAGGTTACTCAGGCCAGGCATGGTGGCTCATGCCTGTAATCCCAGCACTTTGAGAGGCCAAGATGGGAGGATCTCTTGAGGCCTGGAGTTAAGACCAGCCTGGGCAACATAGGGAGAACCCCATCTCTACAAAAGAATTTAAAAAATCAGCCAGACATTGTGGCATGTGCCTGTAGTCCCAGCTACTAAGGACTTTAGTCAGCAGTCATGATATAAGATGATATTGTTATCATGGAGATAGCTAGACAGTATGAACGATGAGGTGGGAAGACTGCTTGAGCCCAGGAGGTCCAGGCTACAGTAAGCCAAGATAATGCCACTGTGGCCCAGCTAAAACAATAGAGTGAGATCCAGTCTCAAAAAAAGAGGCCACTTAAATATAAGAATATTATCTTAAATTCCATATAAATTTTCTTCTCTATCACATAATGAAATCTTTTGGTCTTCGTTTATCTTTATTATTTTTAGATGGGGTCTTGCTCTGTCACCCAGGCCGGGGTACAGTGGTGCGATCACAGCTCACCACAGCCTCTATCTCCCAGGCTCAAGCAATCCTCTCAGCTCAGCCTCCCAAATTGCTGGAACTACAGGTGTGTGCCACCACGCTCTGCTAATTTTGAAATTACTATGTAGAGACAGGGTCTCACTACATTGCCAGGGCTAGTCTCAAGCACCTGGCCTCAAGCAATCCTCCTGCCATAGCCTTCCAAAGTGTTGGGATTACAGGCATGAGCCACTGCACCCAGTTATTTTATCATTTAAAAAGTATTCTAGGCTGGGCGTGGTGGCTCACCCCTGTAATCCCAGCACTTTGGGAGGCCAAGGCAGGCAGATCACGAGGTCAGGAATTTGAGGCCAGCCTGACTAACATGGTAACACTGGTGCACACCTCTAATCCCAGCTACTCAGGAGGCTGAGGCAGGCGAAATCGCATGAACCTGGGAGGCGGAGGTTGCAGTGAGCCAAGATCACGCCACTCCACTCCAGCCTGGGTGACGGAGCGAGACTCTGTCTCAAAAAAAAAAAAGTATTCTAACAGATTTTTTTTTTATTATCAAAAGCATCTAAACAGAAATTATTTTGTGCTGTCCTATAATCCTTAAAACTTCCGTTAACAAATTTCTCCCAAAACTCTAAGAAAAATTTCAAAACTATTCACATACCACAATTCTGAGATGTAAACAACAGAATTACAGATCTGCTCTTTCCTTCCCATGCTGTGTGATCCCTACTTGAGTAAGCAAGCGCCACAAGAATCAGATGCAAGACTACTAGACAGCAACTAAGCTTCTTAAAACTATTCAACCCTACTTTGCCAGTGTAGCACTGACTTGTTAAATTTGTTTTCCCAATTATTTCTTTTTTTTTTTTTTAATGGTGTCTAGCTCTGTTGCCAGGCTGGAGTGCAGCGGCACGATCTCAGCTCACTGCAACCTCCACCTCCCAGGTTCAAGCGATTCTCCTGTCTTAGCCTCCAAAGTAGCTGGGATTGCAGACATGTGCCACCATACCTGGGTAATTTTTTATATTTTTGGTAGAGACAGAGTTTCACCATGTTGGCCAGGCTGGTCTCGAACTCCAAACCTCAAATGATCCGTCTACCTCAGCCTCCCAAAGTGCTGGCATTACAGGAGTGCACCACGGCTTATTTTTATCCACCTATGTTAGATGTTGTCATGTGATCTTGGAGTGGAGAAGATGCAGAAGTTCAAAATTAAGAAATCTGAGTCAAAATGTTGGGGACAGACAACAGTCATGTCAATTTACCTGTTGCTCACAGCCAGAAAAAGGAAGAAATCAGCCAATACTTTTGTGGGAGAAAAAGGAACTCTATATTTGAACTGCAACAACGGATCACCCACTGTATTATTTTACTGTCCACAGCATGTCATGAAAAGATCAAAAAATAACTTAAGGCCAGCATTGGTAGCTGCAATCCCAGCACTTTGGGAGGCCAAGGTGGGAGGACCACTTGGGGCCAGAAGTTCAAAACCAGCTTGGGCAACATAGTGAGACCCTGTCTCTACTAAATAATCATACAGTAACTCTCCCAAAGCAGACAGTACATTTAAATTTAAATTAAATATGAGTCCTGAAGAAAGATTCCTTGTTTTCTGGTTTTATTTTTTTGAGACAGGGTCTCACTCTGTCACCAAGCTGGAGTGCAGTAGCACAATCATGGCTTACTGCAGCCTGATACTCCTGGGCTCAAGCAATCCTGTCACCTCAGCCTCCCAAGTAGGTGGGTCCATAGGCATATGCCACCACATCCAGCTAATTTTTTACTTACCATAAAAGTAGGACCTTGTTATGTTGCCCAGGCTGGTGTCAAACTCCTGACCTCAAGCAATCCTCCCACCTTGGCCTCCCAAAGTGCTAAGATTATAAGTATGAGCCACCATGTCCAGCTTCTTTTCTGTTTTTAATGGAACCTTTTCTCCAAAGTCTTATAATGGAGAATTAGCTCGCAGGATCACTTTTCCTGTCTATTTTTTTATTGGAAGTGCTAACAGGGATACATGTAATTTCTATAATTTGACCTAAAAAGTATCCTTCCTTACTTGGGAGGTGCCCTTTTTCAACCAAGTTTATTGCTTCAGAAGTGGTGCAAATAAACTGGTGGGAGAGTCAGCTAATATTTATCAAGACAACCAGGTTTATCAACTGGCAATCCATAGGGTGACAGATGTCAGAAACAAGTCTTTATAGACATATCATCTATTTCTCGTTAATCTTAAGAAATCAGAAGTAGTAGAATCTTTGGCAACATATAGAATTTAAAGAATTGAAGTACAAGAGGAACCTGAAGTTGTTAATGACCTCATTAAATTTAAATAGTCCCCAAATAAGAATATTTTTTAAGAGCCAAACTTTAATCTCAAATGTATTACATTTATAATAAACACCCAGAAACTTGGGAGTCGTCCTAGATCCCTCTTTTTCCTTTATTACTATGTCTTATTGATTACCACACTCCTCTCCAATCCTTTCACCACTGCCCTAGTTCAGGAGCTTCTCATACTTCCAAGCAGTCTTCCACCTGCATTCCTAGTCTCAAGAATTATTCCTTCCAGTCACCTATCAGCTTACTAGCACAGTTACCTTTTCATTAAAATAAAGATCAAATAAATAAAAACAAAATAGAGTTTTCACTTAAAGTGTCTCTCATGACAAAGGCAATATATATTCATAGTTAAAAGCCTAGAAAATAACAGATGAGCATGAAGAATAAGACAAAAATAATCCATAATCTCACAACCCAGAAACGCTGTTAAAAAGTAGTACAGGCCAGGTACAGTGGCTCATGCCTGTAATCCCACCATTTTGAGAGGCCAATGTGGGAGA
The DNA here is from genome assembly GCA_963573385.1 of Cacajao melanocephalus. NCBI lineage: Eukaryota > Metazoa > Chordata > Mammalia > Primates > Pitheciidae > Cacajao > Cacajao melanocephalus. The sequence continues at coordinate 298 of CAUYLG010047096.1, read as the reverse complement.
ATCACTTGAGCCTAGGAGTTCGAGACCAGCCTGGGCAACATAGTAAGAGCTCATCTCTACACAAAATTTAAAAATTTGCTGAGCACGTTGATGCGTACCCGTAGTCTCAGCTACTTGAGAGGCTAAAGCTACAGTGCCTAGGTGACAAAGTGGGACCTGGGCTAAAAAAAAAAAAAAAAAAAAAAAAAAATTGGTAAATTACAAAAAATGGTTTTAAAAAGCTTAATTTCAATTTTTTTTTTAAATTTAAAGGCATTTTTATTTTAATTTTTTACCCAAAATTTTAAAATAAATTTAA